>SNQJ01S0027673.1:26191-61611 GCA_010110895.2 Picea sitchensis
AAAGAAACTTTTATTTATTTTATTATATATATATATATATATATATATATATATAAAAAAATTTTGGAAAACAAACCGATATGTACAATGGTGATTTAGAAACACATTACTGCATGAAGTGTTTAAGATGTCACCCATTTATGGGGGCATTAAGGATGTTTCCATCCAATTTTTCTAGTAACCAAACATTTTTTCCTTCCAAGTCCGAAATTTTGTATGGACCGGACCAGATTGGATCGAATTTGCCATGTTTTCCAGCGTCTTCTTTTCTAGCTTCCCATTTTAAGACCAAGTCGTCAAGGAGGAATCCTCTATCTTTCACTTTCTGATCAAATAAGGATTTCATTTTATCCTGATAACTTTGCAACCTTTCATTCACTTCGGCCCTATTTTGTTGAACTTCGACCAACTGGTTTATTCTCCTGGTAACGTCATTGGGTTCTTCATTTGAATCCTGCCAGAGTTTCATTATTGGCAGAGCAAGATTTATTGGTAAAAAAAAATCAGTGCCATATACCATCTAGAAAGGGGAAATCCCAATTTCTCTTTTAGTGCTTATTCTGTTGGCCCATAGAGCATATTTTAAATGGATATGCCATGCTTTCTTGTTTTCTGTCAGGACCTTTTTTATCACGACAATTAGGCTTTTGTTGGATGATTCATCCAGACCATTTCCTTGTGGATAGTAATTTGTTGAGTGTTGTTGGATCTAAAGATGTCCTGAAAACAACCTTAGTTTAACATTAATTTATCAACCCGGAGATTCGTCTTTTATCTCAAGAACATTAGCAAAGTCTATGCAGGTAGCCTGAAATCATGTAGCTAAACCAAATCTGAGCTCATCAACAATCAAGTTCCTCAAACATTCACCAAAGATTCTAAGAACTAAATGGAATTGAAATCTGATTACTAAGATGTTGTGAAATGGAAAGGAACTAATTAATCTATTGAATTCACTTAACTAGAAAGCAGTAATTGAATCTAACTAAGGACTTGCAAAATTAACTATCAATTATGAATTCTAATTACTTGAAAGAAAATGACAAATTACTCTATCTACGGAAAGAAACATCAATTATAATCTAATGGGAAGGGACAACTAATGTAACTTTGCTGAAAGGAACAACTATTGTAACTTTAACTGAAAGGAACAACTATTGTAACTTGAAAGGAACAAGTAATGTAACTTGAAAGGAACAACAATCGTAAATCTAAGGAAAATGAACAACACGGATGAAAATGTGAGGAACTGTCAAGCAAATAACTTCAGAAATGGAAATCATAACAACAATCATTAATAACTAATCAAAATGGTTGTCTTCTATATGCAAACAATCGTAAAATCATTAACACACTTATACATTTATCCTTGGCTATTGTAAAAGAGATTTGAATCACAAAATGGAAATCAAACTTCGAACTGATACAATTACAGAATGAGATAGTAGCTCCTTCAGACTGGGCCCTCGGTCTTCAAAAGTACTACTACAAGAAACTCAGAGCACAGAAATGATAAAATCCCTCAAAACGTTCATTGATTCCATGGCTGGTAAAACATTTGCAAAAACTGCTCGCATAGAACAATTCTGAATCTAATTACTTGAATGTGTTTTTCCTCTATTTTTCTGGATCTATCACCCACTTATATATTACAATAGTTTGGGTAAATCAAGCTATCCTGAGGATCAAAATATCCTCAGGATTTCTTTACTATTATAAAATTACAATATAGAAAATGCATTATCTTCAAACAGCTTTGCGCCTAAAAAGTCTTCAATCTCAAATAGCTTGTGCATAGCCAAAATCTCTTTGGTTATCTTTGATAGTTATTTGTCCAATTATGCAACAAAATCAAACCATTCCAATCGTAATTTAGAATCTATTTAATAAAACTTTAATAACGACCCTAAGAGACATATTAATCATATTCTTTCCTATCTATCCCTAACTATCTAAAGAATCAATCAAAATCATATCATAAACTTGTGGGAAAAAGGAAGATATTTATACCTTTTTCGTAACCCAACATACCCCCCAACTTACCTACTTGCATGTCCTCATGCAAGCTAGAGTCTTTCATGTAAACCAATTATACTATAGGGAGGAAAAGTTGGTTCACCAGGTCTCCTGAAACCATGGCTTCTTTTGATTTCGTCATTAGCGGCTTCCTGTCTCTTTTTATTAATTTGAAAATCCTTCTGGTAAACTTTTGGAGGAAACCAGAGGAGAGGGGGGTTATACCTACATTCCATCCAAGTAGGTCCTTCCTCCTGGAGTAATCTAGCATATCTTTCTACTCTGAAGGTTGCTGCAAAGAAATTTCTATATCCAAAGGGCTCTCTACTTTTAAATTCATCAGAGGATATATCCCATCTTAGCTTGGAAGCAGCAAGAGCTTCTTCCTTGAATTCTCTAAAATATGTGATACCTGAGTGGATGACATGTAAATGGATAGGAGCCAACGAGTCCACAAATCCTGGCCTTTTCATCAAGGTCTTATGTCACATGATGGCTGAGAAGGATTCTGGAGGCTCTCCTCTAATCCAAAGATCTAAACCATTTTCTCCATTTATGAACATTTTGTGAGCCTTACCCCATCTGACCTGGTTCCTAGTAAAGGAAAGGAAGGCATGGAATTGTATGTCCCCTACGAAGAGGCTAGGGTTGTCTCCTCTAACTTCATCCAAAATGAGATTATGGAAATATAATTCATACAAAAGGTATTGTACCTTCTCTTCCTGATCTATGAAACATGAAATAAATTATGGAACAGTGGCAAATGAAATGGGTTTACCTGCTCTGATGGCCTTCACTATCAACAATAGACACCGTTCTAGCAAGACTAAAACACAATTAGTGGCAGAGGCCCTGCAATTGATGGCATCAGAGTAGACATCACAGATGTGTTTGATATTCTCCAAAGCTTCTTCCAATTGGGTTTGCACCTTTTTTGTCTTCTCTTGGGCTTTGGTAAGCGCAGCATAAGTTTCACCCTCTATTGTTGTCATGTCCTTAAACTCTTTAACAACCCTTTCATATTCAGTCCTAGTTACCATTTCATGTTGGTATTGGACCAATGCTTGATGTGCTTGTGTAATTTCTTCTTTTAGTCTATCGATGACGACACTCTGTATTTGAGATTGCGATGCTTGGTATTCTTCCATAGCACTCATATCTTCCCTAGATTGAATCAATGCTTGTTGGGCTTGTCCCAATTATTCTTTTAGCTCATGAATGATGGCACCCTATGCCCAAGACTGGGATGTTTGATATTCATTCATTTCTTCTCTGGAGAAAATTAATTCTTGCTGGGTCTGTGCAAGCTCTGTTTCCAGTCTATTCATGATAGTACTTTGTTCCTGAAACTGCTCTGTTATCGTCAATAATTCACCTCTGTTTTGAGTTAGGGTTTGTTGTGACTGCAATAATTCTTCTTCCAGTCTCCTAATAGTAGCATTTTGCTCAAAAAGTTGAGCTATTTCCATTAAAATCAGAGTGTCTGTCTATATCTCAGTATCATCCATCTCTTGTGTTTCTATAGGAATTACATATTCATCCTGAACTGTTGCTTCTTCTACCATTAATTCCTCAGGATCTGTCTGTATTCCTACAGAAGTTGTACTAGCTACTTTCTTAGGAAGAGGGTTTCTTCCTTTCATCCTTCCCTTTTTGTTTTTCTTTCTTCTGTGGATCTTGTCTACTAATTCCAACTATTTTCTCAATTCTTTGATAATCCCCTTGAGTCTTCCCACCTTTTGTTTTAATGCTTTAGCCTTTTTAGCCTTTTTCTTCAGCAATTTATTTTCTTTCTTTAATTTCCTAGTTTGTTTCTGGCTTTTGACTGATTTCTGTTTGTGAGGGACCTTGGGGTCTTCTTCATTCCGGTCAGTAGAGGGTTGTCCCTCTATTTCTTCCAAGTGCTCTATCTATTCAAGGGGGTTTCTTTCTTCAAAAATAAATTCCTCTTGTGTTGTGTCATCTGGAAAGGACATTTCAGCGTCAGGAAAGTCTTCAACAAGTTTTGAAGAGGAGCCTGGTTCTGGTTCTTTTCCAGATTATGTTCATCTCTGTCAGTTGAGGTTCCTAAGTTCCCCAAAACCTAAGCCATTTCTATCTCATAACTCTTAAAAAAGTGTTTTGTCAGGTGCTTTGATCCAGGTTGGGTGTCTCCCTGATTATCCTTTTCTGTTGTCTGCCCTGCTTGGTCAATGTCTTGAAAATTTTCCTGTAAAGGCTATTCCATGACATTATGAAGTTCTTTAGGGTTCTTTGTTGCATCCTCAACTACTTCTGTTGTTTCCTAAATTTGTTTTCTTCTTTTCCTTGCCCTACGGGGGGATCTAAGAGAAACCATTGTTCTCTTTATTTTTGTTACTTCCTGTGTCTGTGAGGTCTGGGCCTCAGTAATTTGAGCAAGGTCTTCTTCAACTTCAGTTTAGGGAAATGGAGTTTCTCTTTGGGTGGTAGTCGCCTACTCCAGTTGTGGGGGTCTACTGGCCTCAATGATTTGAGCAGGTTCTGTTTCAACTTCAATTTGAGGTGGTGGAATTTCTATTTGGATGGTGGTCGCCTACTCCAATTGTGGAGGTCTATTGCCCTCAATAGTTTGAGCAGTTTCTAGTTCAACTTCAATTTGAGGTGGTGAAATTTCTCTTTGGGTGGTGGTTGCTTGCTCCAGTTTTGGAGGTCTATTGGCCTCAATCAAATTCTCCGAAGTCAACTGAGTTTGACTTAATGCTTTATCCACTATTAGTTTTACTAATTTGTGGTGGCTAATAACAGTAACGGGATCTTTGGACTTTTGTGTCCTTAAAGTGACTTCATGTAATACAGTATCTAGGAATAAAGGAAGGTTAAGTACTAATCGTTGCTTCAAGGTTGCCAACAATTTAAGATGGCATGGCCGAATTACATTGTACCGCCCATCGCAGGTGATGTAGTGTTGAACTATCCCCACCAATTCCTTCCATGGTTCACTGAGGGTACTGGGATTAAGTCCCTTTCCTTTTTTATCTAATTCCTCCCTAGGTTATGTGAAAGATTCCACAGCTTCCTTCATCTTCGTGTATTTCCCTGTCCATTGAATGCCTATGTTAGAGAGGCCTGTGACCTCTGCTATGATTTTCGAGGTAACTGGTATTCATATACCCTGCACCATAGCGATTTCTCCTTGCAAGTTTTGAAAGAATTCTAGTGTGACATTTGTGTCATCTCCTTGCAAGTGGTTGAAGTATTCGGTCCACCCTAGGCGATGTAGGATTTCTCTTGCCTATTCTATAACCCAGATTAATGCCAGCTCTTTCTGCACACTTCTGCCACCCATATTTCTGTGAGAAAGAAAGAATGACTATCGTTCATGTTTACAAATTTGGTTAGACCAACTTTGGAGAAGCAGATGCCAGAAATGGAAAATATCAACGACGACAAATGTATAAAGACATGGGTTTTGTATTTATTGCAATCATTACAGCTAGTCGAGAAGTGTGTCGAGCATCCCCCTCATAAATGTAGAGGTCGTCCTCGACCATCAGTGTAGGTGGAAGCAATGAGTGTAGTTATTTCGGGTGAGAGGTAATGATTGCATTGTCTCCGTCAATAGGGCTAATCATATCTAATTTTCAAAAAGACACATGCCACCAAAAATTATTTAAACGATAGTCGTTTGATGTGTGGAATTTATAAAGTTATTACACCTATGTGCAAAAAATGATTTATGGATAAATCAATCAAAAATAAATTAAATATGTTCATTTTTATTATTAGTCCACATAACATAATATTGTTACTCTTCCCGGTGATTGAGTATAACTGATATGATAGCCTCATTATTTTAGTAAAGGAGAACTAGAGACACGCAAAAACTTGGTATTTTGAGATAATCTTCCATACCATAGGTAGAGCCACTACTACCGACAGGGTTTCCTTTTAACCCTTAGATGAGACGGTATCCTCAATACACATGCGAATCATCTTTTTCAAAAATACCATTATCTTGGTTTGGTAGCCAGATGATGATAATGCCATTCACTAGATTATAACTTAAGTAAACAAGCCAACTCGTGATGAGACCTCTTGTCCTTTGACAAAAGAATATTTCAAAGCCCATTGCCCTGGTGTGGTAGCCATAGTGGGAATGTCACTTAGGTTAGTATCCTATGATCATGGTAGGTTGTCTCATGATGAGACCCCCCATTCTTTATGAAAAAGGTCTTTGTTGTGTATTTTTATTTATTTTTATTTTCTCTTAATATTTGAATTGTCTTTTCCCAGAAAATCCATTATCCTGGTTTGGTGGCCAGATGATGATAATGCCACTCACTAGATTATAACTTAATTGAACAAGCCAACTCACGATGAGACCTCTTGTCCTTTGACAAAAGAAAATGTCAAAGGCCATTGCCCTGGTGTGGTAGCCATAATGGGAATGTCACTTAGGTTAGTATCCTATGATTGTGGTAGGTTGGCTCGTGATGAGACCCCCTGTTCTTTATGGGAAAATTTTATTGTATATATATATATTATTTATTTATTTATTCTATTAAAGGGAGGCTCATCTACTCCTTAAGAGTGAGGGATGGTATAAGGAAGTGTAAATATGCCAAGTAAAAGTGTGCTGAAGACTCCTTATAATATAGAGACAAAATATCATTCAGGTATATTTGTATATATAAGGGAAAGAAACAACTTATGGTGGTGATTGATTATGAACATGGTTTAAGATATTTCAGAGAGATTATTCCACAATTTTATTTTTTTTGTTAAGGTGTGAGGGACCATCCACAAAATAATGATAGATCGTTGTAATGATGATTAGAAACAATGATGGTGAAAATTAATTGATGAAATCCGCAGTTCCAGAGGAATGGCTATCATTTTTATGGTAAATAAGGGAACTGCAATCACACAAAAAGGAGCAGGAGTTGTTCTGTTCAGAAAAGAAATAGCAGGTGTGTGAAAAGGGAATAGTAGTTCTACGAGAACGAACAACAGTTGTTCCCTTAAAAAAAAAGGAACAACAGGCACGAGAAGGAACAACAAGTGCGTGAAAAGGAAAAAAAGTTGTTCCATCCAAAAGGAAACAACAAACGCGCGAAAAAAGGAACATCAGTTGTTTCATTCAAAAGGAAACAACAAACATGCGAAAAAGGAGCAACAATTGTTTTGATCACAAAGGAATGACTGTTATATTGATCACAAAGGAACAATAGACGCGCGAAAAAGGAACAACAGTTGTTCCATTTCAGAAAGGAAACAACAGGCATGTGAAAAAGGAACAGCAGTTGTTTTGATCACAAAGGAACAACAGTTGTTCCGTTTCAGAAAGGAAACAACAGATGCACGAAAAAGGAACAACAGTTGTTTTGATCACAAAGGAATAGAAGACGTGCGAAAAAGGAACAACAGTTGTTCCATTTCAGAAAGGAAAAACATCATCATGAACATGTAAAAGATAGAGTCTGTGTGATAAAACAAAACAGGAGTATGGAACAAAAGGTGTTAATTGTAGTTATCTGTCCTAATTCTTGCTTCCTAGATGGCTTTTTTTATAAAACAAAAAAAGCTAACCACCCAGTTGGAAAACTATGTACAGTATGTACAATATAAATAGAATACATCATTTATGGAGTTGGGGTGGTTGGGTTACCTTCCCATCCAACCAAAATCTGCACTGTAGGTTCTTTACTTACTTCTTCATAGAAAGAATCTTTTGAAGTTGGATGGTGGTAAAGTCGCAGCCGATGTCCATTGACCAGAAAGGGTGATCTAGATCCATCGATGGTGGTCAAAGTAACCGTGCCATTATCATGGACTCTGTTAATTTCATACGGCCCTAGCCATCATGTATGTAGTTTCCCAGGGAAGTCCTAAAATCTGGAATCATAGAGAAGCTCCTAGTCGCCTTTCTTGAATGATTTTTTCTTGATATGCTTCCGATGATAGGTTTCTATTTACTGCTGACTAATAGTTGTGCACTCCACAGTAGACAAACATGCTTCATCCAATTCATTGAGTTGTTGAAGGCATCATTTATGTGCTTCTGTAAGATTTAGTCTGATTTCATGGGCCATCGTTAGGGTCTTGATCTTGAATTCGATTAGGAAGATGGGTTCTTTACCATAGACTAGGTGGTAAGGAGAGTAGCCAGTGGTGTTATGATAGGTTGTACGATAAGCCCATAAGGCATTGGGGAGATCGGTAGCCCAATTTTATCAGTTTGTTGAGACAGTCTTCGTCAGAATTGCCTCTAGGACCTTATTGGTGCTTTCTACCTACCCGTTTTCTTATGGGTGGTATGGAGAAGTAACTTTGTGCTTGATGTGATAGTTGTCCAGGGTTTTTGTGATTCTATGGCCTGTAAATTGTGACCCTCAATCAGTAATTATTTCTCTGGGTAGTCCATACTGTACAAACAATTTGAAAATGAATTTGATGACTACTTCTTCTGTTGCATTTGGTAAAGCTTCCGCCTTTACCCATTTGGTCATGTAGTCCATTCCAACAAGAATATAGGACTTTTGATTTGACTTTGTATTAAAGGGGCCGACGAAGTCCAGTGCTCATCTTTCAAACGGTTCTACAACTAGTTGTGTTTTAAAGGGCATTTCATCATCCTGACCTGGTTTCCCCATCCGCTGGTAGCTATCGCATGTATGGACATATTTATTGGCATATATGAATATTGAGGGCCAATAATAGCCCATCTGTAAGATTTTATGTCCAGTCCCACGGTCTGCAAAATGCTCCCCACAGGGCTCATCATGTCCTGCATCTAGTATGTCATAGATTTCGTCCTCCTGTATGCATCGTCGGATCTGGAGATCAGCTCCTGTGTGGAAAAGATATCCACTGATCCAAGTGAATCGTGCACTACACTGGATTATCAATCATCTTTCCCTAGATGAGAAATGTGTTGGTAATATTCCCGCTACTAGATAGTTTTCTACATCAGCGTACCAAGGTGGTTTTGTGTCAACAACAAACAGATGCTCATCCAGGAATTGATCCTCAGTTGTTAATGAGTCGCCTATTTTTGGGAATCGAGACAGGAAGTTTGCGACAAGATTTTCTCTCCCAGATCGATCTTTGATGGTGATATCAAATTCCTGCAATAATAACAACCATCGAGTGATCTGTCCATTAGTAATTGGTTTATTAGCTAGATATCTAATGGCAGAATGATTAGTATACAGGATAACTGGATAGCCTATTATATAATGACAAAATTTATTGATGGCATGTATAACAACTAAGAACTCTTTCTCTGTTACTGTATAATTAAGTTCGGCTGGAGTTAGATTCTTGCTAATGAAATAAATGGCATAGGGTTTCTTTTCTTCTTCTTATCCTAGAACAGCACCAATGGAAATGTATGAGGTGTCAGTGGAGATTCTAAATGGTATTTTCCAATTAGGTCCTCTCAACACTGGCGTTGTTGAGATCAGTTTTTTGAGTCGTGCAAAAGCCACATCGCATTTATTAGACCATTGGAATTCTACATTTCTTGTCAAAGCATGTAAAGGCGCAACAGTTTTTGAAAAATTTGACATAAATCTGCAATAGTATCTTGAATCACCAAGAAAACTACCTACCTCAGTTTGTGTGTGTGGAGTAGGTAGATTAAGAATTACCTCAATTTTTGCTAGATCTACTCTAATTCCATCTGCAGAAATGTAATTCCCTAATACCACACCTTTTTTCATCATCATGTGACATTTTTTGTGGCTTAAGCATAACCTGGTAGTGATGCACCGTTCCAATACCTTCTCCAGATTAGTCAAGGCTTGATCGAAATCATCGCCATATGGAGTAAAATAATCCAAGTAGACTTCAAGCCCTTTGCTAATCAGATCACTGAATATGTTCAGAATGACCCTTTGGAATGTAGTTGGAGCGTTATAGAGTCCGAAGGGAAATAATTTGTAGGAAAAGGTACCCCAGGGACATGTGAATGTCGTTTTATCCTAATCTTCTGGGGTAATCTGGATCTGATTGTAGCCGGTGAAACTGTCTAGGAAAGAGAAGAATTTCTTCCCTACCAAGGTATCCAGGACCTGATCGATGAAAGGTAATGGAAAATGATCTTTTTTAGTAGCTTTGTTTAGTTCCCTATAATCAACACAGATTCACCACTTCCCGTTTTTATTTGGGACGATGACTAATGAGGAAACCCATTGACTATCAGAGATAGGGTATATAAAATCTGCGTCCAATAGCTTTTGTAGCTCTTCTTTAACAATATCCTTGAGGTGGGGGTTCAGTCTTCTTTGCGGTTGTCGGATAGGTCCGAAGTCTTTCTCAATATAAATGTGGTTTGTGCAGAGTTGTGGGTCAATACCTTTCATATCAGAGTACTCCCAGGCAAAAGATTGATGGTATTTAGAGAGGGTTTGGATTAGCTTTTGTTGTTGTTGCTCTTCTAGGTTGGCATTAATGTTCAGAGAATTCCTTGGTGAGATCTCAATAGATTTGTTGTTATGAATAGTGGTAGTCGAGATTTGTTGTTCCATTAAGTCTTCCAACGGGTCTCCCTGTGCTTCACAGTCTAGAATAGCTTGGAGCATCTGGAATGTTGGGTTACTTACAGTGGTTGGGTTGTTAATAAGCCCACTAATTACATCATCCTCTAGCTGATTCTTGTGATTGAGGGCTTCTTCCATCGTGAGTGGGGCATGTAGATCCTTCTCTAGATATTGTAGTGGTGGCAATTGCGGTACACGATCATTGGACTAGGTTTGGCTGGAGGATATAAGATGAGATTCCTTGTAACCCCTCCTCTAGAAATTGTCATTGTACCCGATCGACAGCCTATGTATGCATCAGCTGTCGCAAGCCATGGTCTGCCCAATATTAATGGATGCTCTTCAAGTCCACTTTTTGGGTTGATGATGAGAAAAACTATGGGATATTCCCAGGAATCAACTGAAATGGCTATAATATGTAGTGTGCTAAGTGGTTTGACCACTGATCGATCGACCTATTGCAACATAATTGGGGTTGGGTCGAAAGAATGAAATCCCAGGGCATTGCAAGTTTCCATAGTTAGAATGTTGATGGTTGCCCCCAAATCAACTAGGGTATTTGGAAAGGAACAACCCTGAATCCGCATTGTTACTATGGGGTTCCCTAGATCTGCATATTTAACTGGAGTTTCTCTACCCAAAATTAGATCAGATAAGGCTCCCACTACATGAATAGTCGATGATGAATTTTTTATTTTTCTGATGGGCTTCCTCCCTTATAGCTCCTTGATTGTCTTTGAGTAGATTGGTATGTCTTGTAGGGCTTGGAGGAGTGGAATTTTGATGTATAAATTCATGAGTTCCCCTACAATGATGAAGTCATGATATACGGTAAGTTTCGATATCATCAGTATTTTGGGGAACGGAGGGGAGGGAATTGCATCCTTATCAGAGTCTTGTGATTTGACTATGTCCCTCCCTTGCCTGATTTCTTCTGTTATTACCACAGTCAAGGGTGTTATTGCTAGTTGTTTTTCATTCCCCTATTCTTGGGGAACGTCATTTTGTTTGGGAGAGATGATGCACCCTGATCTTAACTGAAGTTCATTGCACCCTACTGAATTGATTTCCCCTTCTCAACTTTCCATAATCTGGACGAGTTGAGATGGTCTGTTATTGGGATTCAGGTGGGGTTGGGTAGGTAATTGAGGGAGCAATTGTGATTGGGGCAATGGGAGTGGAGTTTGTAATGGAGGTTTGGTTCGAGAGGTCATCCCCATAGGTTGGTTATTCATCTCCATGGGGCACTACCAGTTCTGGTTCCAATTTGGGTTTTGGGCAGTCGAGTTAGGCCATTGTGGAGGGTAGGTATTATTTGAATTTTTCTAGGATGAGGTGGGGTATTGCAAATTTGGCCAATTGGAACTTGTAGTTGGTTGATTTTTCCAATTGGGGTTTGTGGCAGGCTAGTTTTTCCAAGTGGGGATTGCAGGTGGGTACTGCTGGGGCTGCCAGGTCTGATTAGTAAATGGTTTTCCCTTCCATGTGCTGCCAACATTTTGTTGTTGATTATACTGTCCAGGATTTTTTTGTTGATTGTACTATTCAGGAAAGAAAGAGGAAGGGTCCTGAAATATATTTTGAGGCCAGGACTTCCACCGATGGCGCTGAGCCATCAGATATAATGGTTTTGTTTCCTCTTCTTCCTCTTTGAATACAACTTTCAATCCAGGGAGTGATGGGCAGTCTTCTGTGTCGTGATCCTTGGCGCAAATAGCACAGACCCGAACTATATCCATGGGGAATTCTCTTGGACCATGTTTCTTTCTACACCTATGGAAAAATATAGCCAAGGTTTGTTCTGCCTCTACCTTTTTTTGTTTGGCCTACAATACGTCCAATTGTGTAGTCAGAGTGCTCAAAATATTTGTTTTAAAGTTTTCTAGGAGATTACTGACTTCAAATCGCGTGACACCCCCGCTAGAGATATTGTTATTTCTTGTGAGGGACGTCCGCATTCCTGATTTGGTCTGTGTACTTCCTCGTGAGCACCTGATACACAATGGAACAATGTATTCACAAGTTTCCTGATAAATGTCACCTTTCCCCATTAGATTCAATGTTTCTACCCATTCATCTTTCATACCCTTAATCAAAGTTGCTTTGAGTACTTCGCCTGGTAATGTACCGTAGGGTGATCTTTGCAAGTTATACTAAAATATTTCGACGTATTCTTCTAATGATTCATTTTCTTTTGCAGTCATTTGAAAGATTTCATATTTTAGGTCTCTGGTTCTACAATAGTCTTGATATTTTAACCAGAAGGTTTGTTTCATCTAATCCCCAGAATCGATAGTTCCACCTCCCAATCCCATAAACCAACGTAAGGTTGCTCCCTTCAAGGTAGAGGGGAACAGTTTTAATTTTTGGGGTTCAGAGGTGTAATCATACCCTCTACATAGGACATCAAATTCAAATAGAAATGTGTTAGGATATTCTGAAATCAATCCATGGAAGGTTGGCAGGTGTTGTAAGGGGATCGCTTTCATGGGAGAATTGGCAATTGGGTCAACTGTTGGATATTCCAGCGTGGAGGTCTGGGGTCGTTGTTGATTTGCTTGTGCCATTTGATAAAAAATGTGCCAAAAATTTTCAAGAGGTTCTTGATCCGGGTATTCTATTTGAAATTGTTGATTATTTGGTCTTCCAAGGAGTTTGACTAAACTCCCTTTATCTAGGATTTTGGATTTTGCAGGAGACTCAGGATTAGGTGGTGGTGGTGGTGGCTATGCCTTGGAAACCCCACTAGTTTCTCCTATTCCCTCCTCTAGATTATTAGAGCTTCCCTCTACTAAGGGGTTGAGTGGTGGGAGATCTGTATTCTAAAAGCTCCGCTCAATCCCTTCAATTTTTCTATGAATCTCAGCGTGGGCTGTAATTGGTGAAACTATTGCTTGAGGGATTCAGGTGGGTCCTTTCCTAGGTCCAACCAAAGCTTGAGATTCACCCTTTTTTATGATTTCGTCTATGAAAGTGCTTCTTCCAGGGATCACCGAACCCTGGGTTTTGGTAGTTTTTGGTGGGGGTTTTGGTTTTTCAAGATTCTTCTTTCTAGTCATACACACTTCACACAACAACAAAAGAAACACCTATGAAACCTTTTAAGTGTCAACTGGAGGTAAGCATTGGAATAAGCATTTTACTTATTACCTGTGTAGGTTCTTACCTTCCATCTTCAATACCTGGTCCTCCAGAGACACAACCTATGCTACCTTTGACATTCTCCCTGACAACGACACCAAAATGTTGGGTCTAAATATGTCCTAAAAACAACCTTAGTTTAACATTAATTTATCAACCCGAAGATTCGTCTTTTATCTCAAGAACATCAGCAAAGTCTATGCAGGTAGCCTGAAATCGTGTAGCTAAACCAAATCTGAGCTCATCAACAATCAAGTTCCCCAAATGTTCATTAGAGATTGTAAGAACTAAATGGAATTGAAATCTGATTACTAAGATGTTGTGAAATGGAAAGGAACTAATTAATCTATTGAATTCACTTAACTAGAAAGCAGTAATTGAATCTAACGAAGGACTTGCAAAATTAACTATCAATTATGAATTCTAATTACTTGAAAGGAAATGACAAATTACTCTATCTACGGAAAGAAAAAACAATTATAATCTAATCGGAAGGGACAACTAATGTAACTTTGCCGAAAGGAACAACTATTGTAACTTTAACCGAAAGGAACAAGTATTGTAACTTGAAAGGAACAACAATCGTAAATCTAAGGAAAAGGAACAACACAGATGAAAATGTGAGGAATTGTCAAGAAAATAACTTCAAAAATGGAAATCATAATAGAAATCATTAATAACTAATTGAAATGTTTTTCTTCTATATGAAAACAATCATAAAATCATTAACACACTTATACATCTATCCTTGGCTATTGTAAAAGAGATTTGAATCACAAAATGGAAATCAAACTTCAAACTGATACAATTACAGAATGAGATAGTAGCTCCTTCAGACTGGGCCCTTGGTCTTCAGAAGTACTGCTACAAGAAAATTAGAGCACAGAAATGGTAAAAACACTCAAAACTTTCATTGATTGGATGGCTAGTAAAACATTTACAAAAACTGTTCACGTAGAACAATTATGAATCTAATTACTTGAATGCGTTTTTTCCTCTGTTTTTTTGGATCTATTGCCCACTTATATATTACAATAGTTTGGGTAAATCAAGCTATCCCGAGGATCGAAATATCCTCAGGATTTCTTTACTATTATAAAATTACAATATAGCAAATGCATTATCTTCAAACTGCTTTGCGCCTAAAAAGTCTTCGATCTCCAATAGCTCGCGCATAGCCAAAATCACTTTGGTTATCTTTGAGAGTTATTTGTCCAATTTTGGAACAAAATCAAACCATTCCAATTGTAATTTAGAATCTATTTAATAAAACTTTAATAACAACCCTAAGAGACATATTAATCATATACTTTCATATCTATCCTTAACTATCTAAAGAATCAATCAAAATCATATCATAAACTTGTGGGAAAAAGGAAGATATTTATGCCTTTTTCGTAAACCAACAAGTGTCATAGTACGATATTATATTTTAGGAAAAAATTTACCATAGCCATTGAATTGAATGCTTACACGTTATCAGTGACTATTTTCCAGGGACAACCAAACCTCGATAAAATATTATCTTCCAAAACATTGATTACTACCAAATCGGTTGTATTTCTTGTGGGAATAGCTTCCACCCATTTTGTGAAGTAATCAGTAGTAGTTAGGATCCATTTGTGCTACGCGCTAGAGTGTTTATGGATTTCTCCAATGAAATCGAGTCCCCATTGCTGAAAAGGCGCTTCTGTTTTAACTGGAATAAGGGGCAAAGCTGTGATCTTCTGTTTGCCTGAGAACAATTGACATGGGACACAATTTTGAACTTTAGTGTTCACTTATGTGAACAATTTGGGCCAGTAGAATCCAGATCTCAAGATTTTATACATTGTTGCTCGCCACGCGTGATGTCCTCCACATACTCTAACATGGAATTCCTTTATAACCCCTTATGTTTCAGTTTTGACTAAACACCTCAGTAGGAAACCCAAGGGGTATTTCCAATACAATTTAGCATCTATGATACAGTATTTTACAGGATGTAACTTTAGCTTGCTAAATTTTGACGGGGTTAACTCACCAGGACATTGAAGTGTGAGTAGGTAATGGATGATGTCGTGATACTAGGCTGAAGGAGAAAACTTATCTTGGATTTTAGTTGTAGGTGCGGTGATATCAAGCTCGTCAATTTCCAGGAATCCTTCGTTCTCTTGCAACTGCTCTATCCCGAGTGATTTTAAATTCGATTTGGTGAGAAATTTGGCCAGACCCTGACCTTTGATAATTTTACTTGGTTTGACCTCTAGGTCAAACTCCTCGATCTTAGCTAACCACCTACCTCTTCTTCCATCGCTATCTGGTTGCACCAATATATCCTTAACAAAGCTAGAGGGTACATAAGCAATGATCTTTGAATGCAACACGTAAGTTTTGAAAGCCTTGAGAGATTTCACCATTGCATAGGTCTGTTTCTCCATTATACCATATTTCAACTCAGCATCTCTGAGGATTTTTCTAAAAAACACAATAGGCCGCTCAAAAATTTTCTTGTTTTTTTGTAACAACACAACAACAATAGTATGTTCTGTAGCAAAAGAAAAAATCAGAAAATCTTTCATGTAATCTGGACTTGCCAGGATTGGTGCTTCACTTATTACTTTCTTGATGCATTGAAATGATGCTTTGGCTTTGCTGGTCCACCTCACCTCACTGTCCTTTTTTAGCATATTTGTTATCAATTTCACAATCTCAGCGAAGTTGGGGATGAATCTCCTCAAGAAATGTATTTTTCCTAAAAAAGATTAAATTTCTTTTACATTTCTAAGAAGATCTATAGTGTCTATTGCTTCAACTCTTTTTGGATCAATTTTGATCCTCCCTTTAGACACAATATGGTCCAAGAGTTTACCTTGTCGCATTGTGAAATGGGATTTCTTGGGGTTGAGTGCAAACCAAATTTACGACATTTCTCAAAGGTTTGTTTAAGGTGCGTTAGATGTTCTGCATCGGACTTGGAGAACACGGTCAGGTCATCAAGATAGATAACAAAAAATTTATCTCCTTCACCCACGAAAGCGATATCCATGGCTCACTGAAAAGTGGCCCCTGCATTTATCAAACCAAAGGGAATTTTATCGTACATAAAAGTACCCCAAGGGGTAGTGAAATCCATTTTTTCTTTATCATCCTGATGCACTCCGATCTGATTATAACCTGAAAAAACATCAATCATAGACATCTGGTTAGCTCCAACTACTTTTTCTAAAACGTGATCCATCTTAGGCAACGGTAATTGTCTTTGAGTGATGATTGATTCAGGTTTCTGAAATCGACACACAGTCTGATCTCGCCATTTTTCTTTCTTACTGGGACCAAATTGGCTACCCACTCAGAGTATCTCAGTGGAACTATGATTTTAGCATCCAGGATTTTTTTGACTTCTTTTTCTATCACTGGTAACAGAATAGGGTTAATCTGCCTGGTTTTAGTGGAATTTTATGTTCCATGATAGTCGTATCATAATTTCTCAACTCGTCAAATGACCAGGCAAAAACATATTTGTATTTTTAAGCAACTCGACATATTTACTCTTGATTTCAGGAGACAGGTACCTGGATACTTTCACTAGTCAGGGACTCTCCTTGGTACCTATATTGCAATCTTCGACCTCCTCTGGCTGAGGCTGTAAGGTAGTCTTCAAAGGGATGTCATCATGACTGAAAATCATTTCTAAGGGAATCAGGCCCTTGGGTATCTGATTATTTTTTAAAACCAACATTCGGTGATTTTGGATTTTATCCTAGAACACTTGGGGGTCTTCCCCTTCCTGCATGATCCAAATAGGATCATTCTGGTTCTCTTGGTAAACGTGGGTTTCGATGAACTCATCTATCATTTCTAAAAAAAATTAGAGTTGTTCATCATCCTCAAAGACTTGCCAATGTTGTATGTTATTGGGTATTGAAGGTCTATGTCTCATATGTATATGATATTTAAGTTTGAAAGCAGTGGGAGGTACGAAAGTCGAAGCTTTTTTGGCTAAAGCATCCGCCTGCTGATTTTCTTCTCTCGGGACGAAGTGAATATTAATAGAGGAGAAAAAAAATTTGATTAGGTCCCAAACACAATTTTGATATGACAACCTAGGATGTTTGGCCTGGTATTGGCGATTAACTTGTTTCATGATCAACTCTATGTCACCAAAAACTTCCATGTTTTTAATTTTCATTTTCCTAGTGGCCTCTAACCCTAACACTAGAGCTTCGTACTCACATAAGTTATTGGTGTGGTCTATGTTCCATTGAAGCCTATAAGAGAAAGGAATAACGAATTTGTCATCCGGTGCCACAAAAATTACTCTAGCCCCAGCTCTAAGATAAGATGAGCCACTGTCAAAAAACATTTTCCAAACACCAGTGTTACACACCTCCTATTCTATTTGTTATTTTTCTTTTTTATTTCCTATACAACTTTCTTCTATACATGCATCTACATCATCATCTAAAGATAATATACAATTACCTAAGTCCTGATCAACAATATATACAGGATAATTATTTGGGCTGAGAGGATCACTAACCGTAAATGCTAACCTGGTTTCCATGTACAACTGTGTGAACTACCCCCCGAAAACTGGAATTGTTGCGTACGTCATATCAAGTTGAAGGGAACCTCCAATTTTGGCACCCCAAGATCAGGACAAGAGCATGCCATATTTTAGGGGTATATCTGCAACAACTACATCCATTAAAACACTTTTCAAAGGTACATGTGCAAGGTTTACTACTAAGTTCATTATCATACCTATACATTTGACTTTCCTCGAATAGAAAGAATATAAATCTCCATAAGGCCTGGTGATTTCAAGGCTAAGTCTGTCCATGATTGCTTTAGGCATCACATTGTGAGAGGCCCCAGAATCTAACATACAGTTATGGAGCAGATGATCGAAAACGGTCAAAGTGATGTAGAAAGGAGCTACGATATCTCTGGCACCTTTGAAGTGTGGGCCAAAAAGTATGTTAGGCTTTTCATCCTCTAAGTTTATAGCATCAGCCTGACTCTCATTTTCTGAAAAACTAATCATTTTAGCAATTTTTTTTTGGTATATCGGGTTTTTGACCAATTTGACAAGGGGAATAGGAATTTTGATCTTATTGATTTCATTTTCTTGGTTAAAACTTCCAATGGTTTTGTTGATTTCCATGTTTTGAACCTCCGGTGCTTTCTTTTCAACTTTCTTTGGCTGAGGGGCCTTTGTTTTGGTAACAGGGGTGTCTAGTTTTTGTATGCTTAAGGGTGGCGATTCCGTTGTCTTTGTTTTAGTAGACTGTATGTTAGCGGTCTTAGTCCCTTCAGTCTTTTCTTCAATGTTTTTCGAAACTGGTACATCATTTTCAACCCTCAGCAATATCCTTTTAACTGGAGCGGTTGAGGAAACCCTGTTTCAAGGTCTTAAGTTATACTTCTGGTGGAGCTCGACGATTATTCCATCCGTTATTCCTTGATAGGTCGAATCTTTCGAGACACTGCTATTCTCGTTACTCTCAGTCCTATAATTTGAAGTCAGAGACTTTTTGTAATCACGTCTTGTTATATAAGGTTGTGAGCAGTCTTCACCAATATTGTTTATATCCTCTTCTAACTCCTCAAAATCCTCCAAATCTTAACCTCCTATAAATTTGTCACTTTTAAAAGGGGTTTGCATTTTTTTTATCTTTGTTCTTAATTTGTTTTTGGTGGTTTTGAGGATTAGGGTTCTTCCTGAATTCCTTTCTAGGGTGATGTTCATTTTTAGATTGATCAAGTTTCATTCTTGATATTTTGTTTGACAGTTCTTTGATGATTCTAGCCATATCGTCCATCTTATCTTCTGAGGACCTTCCTGATCTAGAGGGTCCTCCTTTCTCCCTGTATCTCCTTATTTCTTTGTTTCCAGTCTCAAATTTGGCTTTCATTTTCTTGATGCCATCATGTTAGATTCGATTTCCAAGTCATCATCTTGCATCTTGGTGAGATATACTAATCTTCACTCCCTTAATAATAGGGTGAAATCAGGGTTGAAAGCTCCAGCGAATGTCACTTTCACCATAGGCTGTGAGGGTTTGACCTTGGCTGGGATCTTGTTGTACAATTTGTTAAATCGTTGGGTGAACTCAAGGACTAATTCAGAGTTTTTCTTTCGAAGAGCTCCAAATTCGATTAGATAATAAAGATGGTCTTTCTGCTCACCCTACTATCTAATAAAAGCATTTTCAAGTTCATCATATGATGGTATAGATCCAGCCGCTAAGCCTCAAAACCAAGTTCTTACTTGCCATTCAAATTTTTGAACCAAGAGTCTAGACTAAACATCTTCATGTTCCAATCCAAGAATGTCAGCGAATTGATCGAAAAAATTTATGTGTTTGGCTACCATTAAATCGCCCTCTCCTGTGAACTTGGGGAGGTTTTTCATGTAATTTTCCATTAAATCATGGAGAGGGACCGATAGAACCAGAGGAGCATATCTCGCAGCAACCTTTGTGAATATCCAAAGAGGTGGTGCCTGGCTACCTGCTCCTACTCCCGGACCACCTGCGATGACGCCTCCCGCCCCACCTACTCCAACCATGGCCATTGTGGCTTTAGCAGTAAAATTTTGGGGGTTATAAGGAAGGGTTTCAATAAGTTGGTTATCGACAGGGATGAAACTTGAGAAAAAGGAGCTTGGGGATTGTGGACTAGTTCCTTGAGATTCACAGGGTAAAAATATAGGAGAATCAATAGAAGTTGAATCAAGATATATGGGATAATTGTTCGAGTTTTGAGAGGTGGGAAAATGGACTTCGAGAAGCGAGGGAGAATCTATCGCAACAGGAAGTGAGACAAATCTTCGCTTTCTATTGGTGTGGGAAATGACTGAGAAAGCTTCTATCTCAAAAACTGGCAGAACCAAATAGGATTCGAGGGATGTAACTTTATCAACAGAGTACTCCCTGTAAAGGGGTGGAATACTTAATTCACCGTGTTGATCTTTAGAGTCAGTCTGTGTGTATTTAGGTTGATAATTTTTATTTGTTGATGAGACAGTCTGCCAGAAGTGTCTTCTGGATTTTAGAATTTTTTCTGGATCAGATAAAGGCGAAATGTACCTGTCGTCTAGATTCGTCCTGGTGTTCTTCTGGTTGAGAGCCAGTTTAAACAAAATGGACTCGCTAAGTGAAAGATAAAGGTAGCCTTAAAAGGTTTCCAATATTTGTTCACTACCAAATAAGGAAAGTGTCAATGTCATTCTTCCCAGGGAAAAAGCTTCATTACTCCGTTCCCCGGCAACGACACCAAAAAGATGTTGTTCCTGAGTTTATACTTTAAGGATCTAAAATATATTGTCAAGGCATATGAAAAGAAAGAGGGAGCTGACGATAAGAAAATATATGATAAAAAGATGAGGGATATAGTTGGTTCCTCAACTGTCTCTGTTGAAATTCCCAGTTTTCTTGGATACTGATATCTCTCTCAATTGCCGCCCATGCACATTCTAACTCAACCCGATTATTTGTTGTTTGTAATATCGTGTTAAATAAATTTAGGGCGATGCTGGTTTGATCCGAAAGGCCAGTTTCGATGTTAGGCTTCCTTGCAACTGGTACAATCATGAAGGGTAAAGTAAAGAAGAAAAAGTTATTGTGTTTTCTTTTTAGGCTTGTTATCTCTATTCCATAATACAACGAGAATGATGTCAACACCCAAATAAATAGGATGACTAAATTGTAGGCCTTTTCTTGTATCTGAGTCAAATTTTAAAGAAATGAAACATGTATGATATGAAGAAAAACATAAAACTATTAGCAAAGTGAAGCATCAATTTCAAAGGAATCTCACATAGTAATAGAAAACTACGAAATGAGAAAAGTATTAATGAAGCATATGATGTTGAAATCTAAATATGTATAGATCTTGTATCTATTGATAACAGATACAGAGGAAAAATTGTAAATGATTTAAATAACAAGAATAATAATTTCCACAGTAGAGGTTTTACTAAATTGTAGCCAAGCATTCATCAGTTAAACATATGAAAGAAAGATGAGATGACAAGGAAACACATAACTCAGAGGTGACAAGATATGGAATCTTCAATATGCATTTCTATTAATTTAGAGTCTCTTCAAAATTACTTCGTCAAAAATGCCCTTTTTAGAGAGATCAAAAATCCCATTGTTAGTCTTCTCTCCTTTTATTTATACAAAATCATCACTACTTGATCATTAGTGATCTCCTATTTTTTAGGGAAAAAGAAGGAAAAATAGTTACAAAACTGCAACCTTAACTATTGCATGATTAAAATTCCGTTGGTCTATCATTTCAAAAGTATAAGACTTCAAACAACACTTCACCGCTTAGTTGATTTCTCTCCCTCTTTTGAAGCTATACATTCAACACACTTCTCTAAAAAATGAACAAAAGTTATGGGTGGTGTCGGTAGATCTTTAGTTTCAAATAGATAAAACTTTCTTTGTATTTTTGGAAACTAGTCTTCAAAACCTTTGTCGGAAGATCTGATCACTTGCAACATTAAATTAGGATGTATCAACCATCTGTCTATCTGATTGGTGTTGATCTCACTCAACTATGAAATTTCTTCTTGAACCTCCTGTGAACTCTCTTTGTAGTACAATTGTTGTTTCACAATGTTTATCTTCCCTAGTAGCCCAGAGCAGTGATTTATTTCCAATCCTAATGCTTGCTTATCCAAAGAATCAAAGATTTCCTCACAATCATCTTTGATTTCTTTGACTATCTTCTTGTTTTCAACTATGTTTGTTTCCCATGCTTTGAGCATAATGTCTCCTCTTATCTGTTCTGTGACAAAAAGTTTTAAATATTTCGGCATCTCGTTGTTCCCTAAACATGTGACTGCCTTCTGAAAAGTATTCCTTGCTACTTTAGTCTCTTTTTGTAGTAAAATAATGTTATCAAGAGATTTTCTTGCCTCTTGAAAATAATGCTGGATGATCTCTATTTTGGAGATCAATTGTTGTTGCTCAGCTTCTATCTTTGTATGGGCTTCTGATGAGAGGGATTGAAAAGCCTTCAAGTCTACGACCCAGCCTTCTATCAAACTCAATTTAGCTTGTAATTGTTTAACAAGCTCAGTCTGCTGAGTGACCTGTACCTGAATTACCTGTATCCTCTGGTTCATTTCGTCTAGGCTAGCTTTGAGTGACTAGATTTCTTGCCTTTCAGTAGCTCTGGCCTATTCCAGACTTTTATCTACCTCTTATTTAATGTTTTTCTCAGCATTCTTCCACTGATCCTGCAATCGAGCTATCATGTGGTTACTCTTCTTTATCCTTGTTCTCATGCTCTCCATAGTAAAAATGTTTGTTTTTTCCATGGCTCCCATGGAGCCTGCTACCTCTGTAGCGAAATCCTCCTCCTCCAGTTTCTGGCCATCTATCAAGAGCCTATGCTTCTTCACCATACCCCCTTCTCTCATATGAATTTCTTTCCTTACAATACCCCTTCCTCTTCTTGCTGAAAAAATAATTGGAAGGAGGGATTTCATCTCTGTAAATAGGGGTGAGGTCACCAACATATATATCTCCCATCTGTGGGATTCCAAAGGTGGATTGTAAAGGAGTTAAGGAAGTTATGGGACTTCCTAACTTTGTAGGGCTTGTTTCTCCCATAGACTCAGGTATAATGATATCAACGATAGGTGATGGAGGAGCAGAATTACTGGACTTGGGAGGTGTCCTGGACCTCCTCTCTTCTTCTATCTCTGGATTTTCTTTTTGTAAGGCCTCTTCATTTTGTGAATATCCTTCAGTCTCCTGAGGAAATTTTTCAGGATTGACTTTATCTTGTGTTTCTTGTCTGAAACCTGGAGGAGAATCTTCTTGTTCCTGAGGAGGGGTAATTGCTTCACCTTCTAGCACTTTGGGCATTCCACTCTGTTTGTGTTTCTGGAAGGTCTGAAAACTAGCTTGCAAGTCAGATGACAGTGTCTGGGCCCTTTCTAACACCTCCTCATAGGTCTTAGTCCCTTTGAACAATTCATCACAAGGGGACTTCTCGTGTTCATAATCCTTCATATTACAGTGGGACATGTGTTTTCCCACCAACTGGTAAGGATTGTGCTTCCTATGCCTGAGGTTTACCAATTTAACTTCCTCTAGCGTTGTCGCTTCAACTTTGGAATGACCTAAGTTGAGCAATGAAAATTTCCCAATCTGAACGGGAAAAACTGGCCAAAATTTCTTTTGAGCTGATTTTAGTTCTATCCCAATTCCACCTGCTACTATTTGATGAGCCACCTCCTTGCACACCAGTCTGTCAGGGAGGAATTTTGGTAGGGTGTGTGGGGGGATTGAACACTCGAAAACTCTAATGTATGGAAAATTCTCTTCTATGAACCAGTCAGCAACTGCCCTGAGGTTTCCTGTGACAAACTCTGAGAATGATATTCATGAATTGGCTCTAGGTAAGTAGGATTCCAACTCCAATTCATCAAAGGGAAAGGAGTCGAGAAGCATATAGCATCCATGATGTATGCCAACATATAAAATGCTACTCATCGGCCTTTTGATCTTGCATTCTGATGGTCCATGACATCCTTTTCTTGTTATCAGATAAAATATTATCTGAATTGAAGCTATAACCTTCTGTTGCCTCATGCAAAAGAGGTACCCACTCTGCAGGGAAATGGGTGGGACTTTTCTTACTGAAACGTCTACATAACATCATCACCACATAAATCATATAATCATTCAATGAGGCTGTGGCGTAAATAGCATGGGTGTCAGCCCTGAATTTTCCCTCGTTTCTCCACCAGTCCTTGATTTTGTTAGGATAGGTTTGGTCGACCTCCAAACATTCTCTTCTTTGAAAATTACTCACAAATTCTTGATTATAAACATACTTAGGACTCGGGGATAATTTATACATTACTTGTACATGTTCAGGTCTGAAAGAGCCAATGACAACCCCTAGGTTGTCCAGAGTGCTCCTCGTCTATATGCCATTTCGCTCTAAGGCCCAACTGATCATTTCATTATAAGTCATAAGCCGTGGCCATGTAGCTATTTTTTGGAGCTCGGACTCCGCTGTATCGTGAAGCTTGTTGTCGGCGTCATGAGGGAAATTTTTAATTTCATAATCCAGAGTCTTAAAAATCTGTCTCCAGGATTTTATGGAATCGATGGCATGTGGTGTTGTATCAGATATAATGTCTCCATCTGGACTTGATACTTCTGCAATCTCTTCACTTTTCTTGGGTGCCTTCTTAGGCACCATGATACTTGTGCTGAATCAGAAACATGTTTATAGAGAAAGTGTGTATAAAACCGGGTAAACGTGACATGCAACAAATGTAAAGGATAGCTATGAAGTTCAAACATAAGACTTTCTTAACCTGCAATTTCGCGTTAAACCGAGTGTACAAATGAAGACGATGAAAAATTGATTCTTTTTAATGGAAATATATGCCTAGAGATATGCTTTCATGTCGAAAAATATCTTCATTTATCCATTTTTAATGTCATCGTATATCGGCGATTTCGAAACTGAAGTTTCAAAAATCACTGCCTTCTTCAAATCCCGAAATGCTAAAGGTGGTTTAATTATTTCTAATCCTGTTTTAAAAACGAATTAACTTGAAACTTAAATCCTATTTAGAGAAAATGTGATTTCGCGTTTCGGGACTTCAGGGATCCTGTTGTCAAGGGATAAGTCACAAGCAATGCTCGGGTCACGAAATCACGATGAGAATAGTGAGGCGCTAAGACATGTATTAGGAATTTAATTAAAACATGTCAATAATTAATTATACTTTTAATTTTTTCGAAAAAGTGAGGATCGTGAGTTTGACTGTTCAGAGTTTGAAAGCGTTTCGTTAGAAGGAAAAACCTGAATCCGGAAAGATTAAGGGAATGATAACCATGTTTAGGAACTTAATTAACTTTGGGTGTAAAGAGAGCTTTGGTTTAAAGAGTGATTTTTGGAAAGTGATGGAAAAGGTGACCTTTATTTCTTTCCACTTTTAATTTTTTTTTTTTAAAAGCTAAGCGCTTTCGGGATTTCGGCACCGGGAAAATAAGATGGTTGAAGATTATACTTCAAGAAAAACCAAATCTTGAAAACACGAAAAGGAACGGAAGGCTCAATTTTCCCCTTTTTGGACTAAGGGTGGCTCCACAACTTAGGAAAAGATGAATCTTTAGCTTCCAAAGATAGGAAAAATTAAAATTTGTGTAAACAGTGATATTGGATAGCCCTTCTTAGTTTCCTCTATGGTTGCACCCATTATTAGGGATTTATAGCTTAAGTGCAACGTTGGGTAGTAACAAGTCACATGGCACCACATTCACATTCATAACCTTAGAATTACCAGATTCCTTGGTTTCCCCTAGAGCCTACTTTGGGGCACCCATAGCAGGGATCTTAGTACACAAGTTCCATTTTGGGTAAAAGTAACCATCAAAGCATTGCAGTAAAGGCACTAGAAAGTTGTCTTGAGTTCCTTTGTTCATTAGTTGTTTTGATGTATGAACTAATAAGGTTCTTTCAACATTTATTTTGTGGGAAAATAATGGGCTAACATGTTTCTTTAAGTTGGGTAATATTATCATTGGTGTCTCTGTGATAATTTAGGTATTTGGAATTCAACAAGTATAGCAAGCATCATGTACAGGTTCATGCAATGTTTTGCAAGATATTCATTGTTTCATGAGCAACATTCCAACGATTCATTATTTATCTCTTGTGCTCATAAGTTTAGATTATAAGAAAATGATATTCTAAGAGAGTTGTAGGGACTAGAATATGCCTGCACAACATCAATATGCATTTAATTCTAGTGAGTTTTGTAAAGGGGAAAACTGTTTTTTATTGCTGCCCCGTTTATTGTCTTCTGTGTATTAATGTTGTCTTGTAATTAATGGATGCAGGTATATAAGGAAACGCATGGGAAGGAATAAATTGAAGTTTTTTGGACATTTAATGTGTCAAATGGAAATGCTAGTTCATATCCGAACAAGGAGTTTCTTTTTTAAAGCACTGGGCATTAGTCTTCTTTTCATGGTTGGATTTACAGATGATGTAGTTCTTAGAGAAACAAAGTATTCTTTTTGGATTTGCTTCAGAAGTATTACAGGTAAAGGACTACAATAATTTCCCTACTTAAATAGCATGACATAATGAAGATGCTCTGATGCACCATGAGATCCCTTTTCCAAATCTTGTTGGGTGTTTAGGTTTAATATTTTAAAAGTTTATGTACAGTAACAATCTTTCAAATCTAGTAATGTTGTGAGAGTAATCAATGTTTCATTACTATATATGAAATTTATGGATATTCGCTTGCCTCTCTTGTATGGAAAAGAAAAATAAAAAGAGAAGAATACTTCACATGATTTTTCATGGTACATGCTTTGATAGGTGCTTTATACCCTATCAAATTTGATGCTTTATACCCCAACATTTCATGCCAAATATTCTTGGCCTCTTCTGAATTACCCTTCCTACAAAGCTTCTCGGTTGATATATTACATGTAATAACATTCCAAACATGGCCTTTTGACCAAAAAGAAAGCAATAATTCCACAACTACATGACATTTACCTTCATCAGGAAGAAAACCCATGAGGGTATGGCAGATAATTTTGTCCAAGGCATAACCCTTCTCCATCATGTTGTGCAAGAGGTCTGCAACCTTCTCTATTCTATAGCTCTCACAAAGACTCATAAGCAAATTATTGATGGTTGTAGTATCAATAGATTACTGCTTTTTGCCTTTTTTTTATGGATGATGTTGATGTTGGGGAATATTATGAACAATATGAGATATTAGGAATTGCTAGGAATAGTACTACCAAACCTTGGTATTTTAAATTTGTGGAATTCACCAAAGATTCTGTCAATTGTACCTAATCTCACATGTACATGTGATTGTATATATAAATCCTTTTTCTTGGAAAACAAATGATATTGTATTGAATGCCTATCTGTTAAAAACATTTGCAAAGATTTGTGAGAGTTTGTTAGCACTTTCAATATGAATATTTTTTGCATTGGTTTCTTTTTTTCTTTGCCAGAACTCCTGGTAAAGGCTCCACTTTATAACAACTCTATAGATTCATTTATAGAAGAAGAGTCCAGAAAAGGTTATTGTAACTTCAAAATCGTACAGTTCCCAGTAAATGATTTTGAGAAGCAGATTTGATAGTATTCCTTTAGTCTTTTCAATTAAAGGTAAAACTCACCAATATTGGAAGGACACACAACAAATATTAATCTGTTATAAACACAACACCTTCTGTTGTCCATCGTGACTTCTTGAACTTAGATAGCTTGCAAATTTACTTGGGAGAGTTCATACTTCCTCTAAAGGTATATTTGTCTTGTCAGCAAAGACCTCATCTTTGCAAGTTTTAAAGTACAAATGAAGTTATGAACTCATTTCAGTGAAGATTATTGTGAAAAAATTGTTCTTAAAGTATTCGGGTATTTTGGTAAATGTTGAATGAGTATAAGTCATACTCTATGATGCTTGCTTCATTTTTTTGACAAGATGGTTGATGGTTCTGGTCCTTACCATTATGATGTAGATTTCCTGAGTTTTGAAAGTCCTGGAAATTTTAACCATGATTTCATTCTTGTTGTAGAAAAAATGACACAAACGGGATGCAAATTTCTCTTATTAAAAGAAGATCAAGCTATGAAGATGTATAACACTATTATCATTTATATATTCTCTATAAATATATTATTCAAAGTCATGACTTCCCTTGGCCTCTTTCGCAGAAATTTCAATATGATTGATAATATAGAAGGTAGGTGTAGACGGTTTGATTGATAACCTAGAAGTTAAAGTGTAGGGCCATGTGATTCCAATTGTATGAACTCAATAGATTTATCTGGATTTGGGTTCAAGCTTTAAATTTTCTTGGATTCATTGGAAAGCTATGTTCCAGTTGTAGTGCATCTGTTTTCTGGATTCAGTTAAGCAATGAATCCACCAAAAGCTATCGTGTTTTATGCTTTTAGCACTAAAAGCATTCGTTGTTTGCTGAGGAGACAAACCCAAAAAATTATTTGCAGTTCAAGATAGGTTGTAATGATTTGTTGTAACTTGAATTTTGTATATGATATTGAAAAGGAAGCAAAAACAGAAGTAGATTATGTAATCTCCCTGGTGAAGATTGATACAATGTTTGGAATATCTGGAAATTATGTTTACATTTGTCATTCTTTGTTAAAAGTTTCTAGGTTAATTCTTCATTTTAAAGACCATACATTAGCCAAAATTTTTGACTTCAATAATTTTTCAATAATGTTTTGCATCAAGCACAAATTTTTAGTGCCAAATTCTTCAGAGATTATTTCTCATGTATACGTAAAGGGGTTTGTGACCTAGGTATCCAATATCTTGACCTTTTTGGGTAAATCTCTTGTAGTTTCTTTTTTTTCAATCATAAACTCATCATGCAGGTGTCACTTTTTGATAATGCAGGCATTCAATGTAGATAGGAACTAAAAGATTTATTGCCTTGATGAATGTTCTTTAAATAGTCCAATTTTTTTGAGTTATAGTTGAGTAGAAAATAAGAAAGAAAATGTTAAGTGGAATTTATATCATTATTCATTGGTGTAAGGAGTTGTTGGGTCAATTCTTCCTGTTGAAGGATTTTAATTGACCAGTGTATTCCATGGTAAGATACTCTGGCAGGAAATATTCTCGCATTGTTGTTACTGTTATGGCCTCATTTTTTGTTGTCTTTTAACCATTTCATAGGAAGACAGCTCAAACTTCATATAAGAAAATGAACTGAAATATATTTCTACATGTTTCTCCAATCACTATTATGTTCTATATTAACAACATTACCTACCTATTGTACCATATGTTAAACTCCCATTATTTTCATGTATATGATTGTTATCATGTGCATTTGACTTTAAGTACGAGGAATTTTATAAATTAATCAAAAGAATCCCATTTAATGGGTAACGAAAGAAGCTAAAGATATTCGTGCAATGTTGTTTCTCATGCTTAATATGCGCTTTAGATCATGGGGTGTTAACCTATTCTATTTCACCTCAAAGTGATTTGTGCAGAACTATGTTTTTTTTTTTAAGTAAAAAAGTGGGAATTTTCTTCTATATTAAGTATCAAAAAGTAAAATTGTTTCTGGATTGCCCTCCATTCCGTCGATTAATCAGAAACCAAAACAGAGTTAACCCTTGTTCAAGGAGGACTAGTTTTCCATCAATCTTGCCCGAAGGAAAGCAGGATTGATGGTATGTCATTGTCTTAATTATGCATAGTGTCTTACAAGATGTAACTAGAATCATATAAAAAACTATGAAAAAGAGACCGTGAGCTTTGAACAGGACCATATCTAATACCCAGTGGCATCTGAGGTCATGTCTGCATCCAAAGCATGTGATTTGATTGGAATGACAAAGTGTTATAGGGAGGTTGGGCATCTTTGTCCTGGTGGCGCATTGGAATAGGCATCGAAGAGCATGTCCACATGCTGGCACATGAGGGTGCCACAATAGGCGTGATCCGTCATCTATCTCCTCAAGTCAAAAACCAAATTGAGAAGGTTTGGATGGAGTAGGGGTGGCAGGTTAGTCCATTGATTTTTCATACAAGAGATGGGAGGTGGCATGAATATTGTGCTATCCTCATTGGCCTTTCCGCTACACTCACTTAACTCTGCTTCCACTAGATCGCTTGATTTTTCCTTCCCATTCCACTTCAGGTATGCATCCTGGAGGTCGAAGTCTGATGGGCTGTCCTCTTCCACATAGAAGGTGAAGTCTTATTCCCGTGTGTTGGAAGCCAACCCATTTTTTTTTTATTGCGCTCAAAAGCTGCCTACACCCCTTGTGGTATTATGACAAATCATTGTCGCATTGTACTTCTAGACATTCATCTCATTCTGCGACAATTACAATTTGATTTCGATTCAGTTTTCACAACTGCAAGTGTGAAAACACCTCTTTCGTTGCCGAGGTTGTCGTCATTTTTCTTGGTTGATTTGCTGAAAGACACTTGACCACTGTTTTATTACATGACTGCTAAAAGGTTCTCTCGAACTTATGTCTTGTTTACACATTTAGATATGATTTGATTCCTAAACCTTTGGGCATAAAAGTTATTGGTTTTGTTTTGATCTTATGAAAATTGTAATGGATTTGGTCTTATTGCTTTTATCCTTATTATTGCTTTCACTCATTCATTATATAAAAAGATTTGGATCATAATGTTCTCAAAAGATTGGAATGCAAACATTTGAATATGCACCGAATACATTGGCAAGTTATAAGGTATAATGACAATGGTTTGAAGGCGCATGGGTTAATCATATTTGACTTTACAAATCGATCCTTGGTATATTGTTTGGGAAGCGGATAATACATTGAATGTTCCATAGTCCCGAGCTATGTGTTAGTAGTAAACCTCGTGGTTAAGTGATTAATTGATTGAACGATGGAATTGGCACGATGGATCGATAGTTAATGTTGGGTACTGTGTTTGATTAAACTTAACACTTGGCACATTATTATCGCATGAGGTGTTGATCCTGACTTGGATGAATGGCACGTAGAGGTAATGATCCACCTGTTCGCTGATTGATACATTGTTTTAAATGATTATGGTTTTAATAGCTCTGTACAGGTCATTAATGAAATGCGTGGCGATGGTAATCCCACCACCTTCGCACGCATGGAGTTGTTTCCGGTCTCGTCGAGCATTCAAGCTATTGAAGCCCTATCATTTTCACTCTGTGCATTGTTTATTCGGCGTGAACCCTACCATGTATAGAGGTTATGGCTCCTGTTGTGAGGGCCGAACCTAATGGATGCCAAGCATTGTTGACATTCGATGGTGCATATAGCGACCTTGAAGAGTTCGGGTGGCTTCTGTTTATAAGGAAGTTCGATGGTTTTAATATCTCTGTTTCTCGGCAATTCGCACTGTCATTTGATGGCTACCGAGCCAAAGTTGGAGATCTCCAGCTTGAGATCACCGAACAATCTCTCAGCCTGGCAACTAGCCTGCCTGTCAAGGGACAAAAATGGTCCAAAAGTTATAAGGTAAATGATATCCCATGGACATTATTATTTCGGTCTCGGACAGTGAATTCATGCAACAAAGGTTTACCCGTGAAAACGCTGAAACCCCGCTGGTATGATCTCTTGATGATTGTCAAACAATTCGTTACTTGTGAAGGCAGGTATGGTCTTGTTTTCCTGTTTCATCTACGTTTGTTAATGGTGTTTATGGGTTTTGAGCTTATCATGCCGCACTATTTGCACCGAAGTTTATTTAAAATGGCTAAGAAGTACAAGCGAAGTCAGGCTGACACTAGCCTCTTCCATGTTGGGTTGATTAAAATACTTGTTGTTTATGAATTGGGGTTACGACGAGATTCCTGGCACAATTTTCTCAACCGTAATGGTTTTGAGGAATCAAATCCTCTATAGGTCGATAAACCTATGGTATCCGAGAGTAAGTCTACCCCTGTACCCTACAATGTTTTATTACCCGAACCTAAACCCGACTCACCTGTGCATTCGCCTATGGCTGTGACTAAAGTTGCTAAGCCCATAACCACAAAGGCTAGGGCGAAGATTGCTGCTAGAAACGAGAAAAATGCAAGAATGATCTCTCGCATGGAGAGAAATAAATCTAATCCTCCTGCCAGAACAGAGCCTATCACGGTAAGTGAGGATTCGGATTCGAACATTGAGCGCTTTCTCGCTGAAGAAGGCTTCTGTGGTGATGAAACTCCTCACGATTTCGTTGAGAACTTACCTCCTTGTCTGCAAGGTAACCCTGAATTTTTGGGTATTAAGCCACCTTATGAAACCCTCGGGGAATCATCAAACCCCCCTCCTGCTCAAAAGGTTGCTTCACCTTGCGACCAGTGTGGACTGTGGTTAGAGAGATACTATTTGGACGTCCCAAAATTGCAATCCAAAATTCACAATTTGGAGAACCAAGTGGCTAGGCTCACTGGTCAGAATGCAAAGGTGCAGCCTAACGATAAAAATCAATGAACTGCTGGATCAATCTTGTTCAAAAATGTTGAGTCTGCCACCGCGATTGTCAATTCGAAATTGACATAGCTTTAGCAACTGTAATGGTATAATTTTCCCTCTTTTATACAGTGTCATCATAAGCTCTGTTTGTATGGTTGACTTGCTCTGTCATGCATGAGTTTTGATTATCGATTTCTGGATTGGTTGTGATTAGATTTAGTGTGATTGACCATAATCTAATTTGAGTATGTTGTTATTTGATGTCTTTTCTATTTTTGAAATACAAACGATATTCTTGTTCGATTTGGTTATATCTTTCATATTGGTCAACCATATTAATTGTAATTTCTATGTTGAGACCAATTCGTATATCATTTGTTTCATAATCGAATTTCGAATGGATAATAGATGTTACGATATGAGTTGTATTCTGATGATAACAAATATGTTGAATCGATTACAGGAATGGATTGATTGTATCAAATCTTTCAATTGGTGTCTATAATTAAACGTCTCGTTTGATGACTCTGTCAAAACTTTGTTTATCGATTATGGAGTGATCTAATAGGAAGACTGTTGAGTCGATATTTGTGGAGTTAGTCCGATTACATTGGAAGCAATTCATACATTGTGTTTTAATGGAATGATATCAATCTGCTATTGTGATTTTAATTAGTCAATTACAGTTACGAATTTATTATTTGGAACACAATGAATGAGAACTGTGGTTGGATTCTATGGATACAGTGAGGCGTGAAATCATAAATGCTTTCTATATTGGCAGTGATATGAATCTTATGCTTATCGATAATGTTGGTTTGTATTTCATGTGATTTGGTTTGTCATTCATTTCATTTATGGACAGGCTTGTTAAAATATGATGCGATTTTGATGCCAAATTGGGAAAACAGAATATCTCTACTCTGTCCCAATTGTATGTTGTTTGATTTGATTGGATTTAATCATTAGTGATTTATTGATTATTATTAGATGATTGGATTCGATTTGATTTTATATCTGGTCATGTTTACTATCTTAGACCAGCTACAGAATCAAACGATTCTGTAGCTAAGTCTGTAAAAACAATTCTTATTTGTTTTTTTCAAGTAAAACATCCTCCTAACTTGTTTTTATGTTCTATTGCAGGGCAATTCGAATTTGCAATGGATACCATGGGCAGTTAGAGGATGATCTACAGATTTTACTTTCATTTTAGTTACTTAGTTTAAGGGATTTTGGGATGATTCCCAGATTTTGTAAAACTGTTTACTATTATTCACAAGGGTGTTTTACCTTGTGAAAAACTTATTTAAACCTATTGATTTTGTAATGATAAACAATCCTCAGTTGGGGAGAACAAGGATATGTGATCTTGATTCAAACTGGAGCAGAATTGATGCGTTTTTATAGCTTTTTCTTTTCAATATATCGACACTTTGTTCCAAGTTTTGTATATCATTTTGTGTCTGGTTTAGTATTACTTTGCTATCTAAATCAAATTCAAGTGATATAATTTATTATTATTACGCATTCCTTGTTGCTTCCAATTTGATAAAAGACATAACAGTTAAGGATTCAGTTTATGAATGATAGCTTTGTCTTCTTTATGAATTGAATTATCATATATAGATTTGCTGCATAATAGGTTTCCCTTTTGCACAAGTTTATAATCCAAAAACTGTTATGATTTCTTTTATGTCTTGTTTGTCCTGCAACTTACTTCAGGAAGCATCATAGCTGATCCTTTGCGAGAAGCTTAAGGGCTAAATGGTGTGAATTTCTTCCTCCAACTAGCTTGAGAAGCCATCATACACAGGGAAAACTTGGAGCGTTTCCAGGTTAATTAATTAGATGTTTATTGCTTTGATTAATTGGTAGTTTAGTTAGATTTAGATTAGATTGTTTAATTTCAGTTAGCCTTCTTTTTTGTTCATAAATCACAAAAGACAAAAAGAGACCCTTGGCTGTCTTAGGGCAGCGAACACATTAGTTTCGCAGGTTTTAATTAAATCTGTAATTTGTTCATATTGTATATTTGTGAATAAAGAATGATCATAGCTGATAATTAAGTAGTTGATTTGAGTTATTATAATCATAGTTAGTATCTTGTAAATATATAATAGTTAGTAGTTCGTAGTTAGATTAGTATAGTTAAGTTAAGTTTGTTTTTATTACTTTCTAGTTTCCTCTAATTTAGTTTGATTTCTTTTTATTTAGTTAGTTAGTTTATTTTAGTTTGTTTTATTAGTTTCTAGTTTCCTTAGTTTAGATTATTTAGCTCAGATCAATTTCTCTTTGGTTTCCTTACGAGACCTCAGAGCGGCCAACGGAGCTGTTAAACTCGTCAGGGTGGTCCATACCAAACGGCTTGGGTTATTTAGACAACCTCGGACCGGTTCCACTCTCCCAGTTGACGGATGGACTGTTTTGCCCGTCAATAAATGGCGCTAGAAGGAGGGCCTAAGCTTAATTAATGGCACGAGGTGGTCGCAATACTCCTCCCCCACCTAATCGCACACCCATAGTGACTAGAAGCCGTTCAAAAGATAATATCCCCCCTCAAACAGCAACTACTTCAACTGAAGATCCTCAGATCACAGTTGAACCAACAACCCCTAATCCTACAGGCAGTGATATTCAAGAAATTTTTAGGAAATCTCTTATTAAATCACACAAAGCCTTTGCTAGCCTTAGGCAACCACACTGCCCGTGGAGCCAACCTTTAGACTTCTCAGAAGTCAGAGATCAATTAGGTGATATAGATCCCACTGTGAA
>SNQJ01S0027673.1:62074-84705 GCA_010110895.2 Picea sitchensis
TTCCATTTTTTGCATGTGCTTTTTCTGAGTGGCATAGGAATGCCAGGTTTATCCTCAACGAGGCTTTCCTCGCTCGTGAGGCATCAAGCTAGGGATGCAGGTGGGAGGTCTACTGAAGGAAGGAAGATGGTTGCTCCAAGGCTTCCAGCTACATCTCAGGTGCAGAGAGAAAATGAAGTGGAGAAAGACATGGTATGGGCGCGCTAAGAGAAGTTGGGCTGACAGAACATCTGGTTACATTAATGCCCCTGCATGTATGAGTGCCATAACTAGATTGTTCACATGATTGGAAAGTCTTGTTTCAGAAGGGTGGTAGCTGGAGTCCACTTCCATCCTTAATGTTGAGGGGATGGGAGTCGGCCAACCTCACTTAAGGATAAGCCTGGCTCCACACCATGTGTCTCGAGAGGTCTGCATGGCACCCCATCCGGGGTTGTGCAAAACTATGTTGATAACTCCTTTCAAAGGCAATAGAATTATGACCCGTGTTTGTCTATTCCTCGAGTCTTGTCCAAATGTTTCTTAAAGCTAAACATCAAATACATTTGTTTCCTCTTCAAGGGATAGTATTTGTAAGTGCTATTACTTCACACATGGTGGGAAGTTCAATGGGATCGTGTGAGGATTCGAGGATGGCATCATGACGTTATGGGTAGCTATCTCCTTCTAGAATTGATTCAGTCATAAACATAAAAAAATTTATTAATCAAATCCATACATAATATTGGAGTGGGAATCAACTTCATTTTGACATTCCTTCCGACTAGTAGGCAATCCAAATGCATTTAAGTTCTTTTCTTTGATTTTTCTAGAAAAATGATCAAATTAGCCTTCTGCATATTATGGATCAAACCTGATTCACCATCTACCTACCATTTTTTATTGAAAATGTTGAATCTTAAACCTCATTCTTTATCTGCTTGTCATTTTTTATTGAAAATACTGAATATGTTCAAATGGGCATTTGTTTGAATGGCCACCCATACTTGTGAAGTTTATTTTTGAACTTTATGTTTGATAAGAGCTATGATTAAGAGTTGCTTGATTGTGGAACTGTTCCATCTATGCTAGAGTTTGTGAACTTCTATCCATTATACAAGTTCGGAGGTTGGGTGCATTTCAAAGGAAAATTTTGACAGAACTAATTTCCTTTTTCATCACTACTGAAGTTGAGGAAGGCAGGGCAATATGCCCTAACTTGGATCTCAAAAGATGAATCTTTTTGAAGGAATTGTCAGAAAAAAAGTTGTTTACCACCCATATTTGTGAATGTTATTTTTCACCCTTATGTTTGATGAGAGCTATGGTTGAGAGTAGGCTAGTTGGTAGTACTTTTCCATATATGCTTGACTTCGTGAAGTTCTCTTGATTATGCAAGTTGGGAGGTTGACTTCTTTTCTCAAGCAAATTTTGATAGAACTAATAGGCATTTTCCTCTCTGTTGAAGTTTAGTAAGGCAGAGCAATATACCTTTTAACTTGGAACCAAAAGGATCAACCTTCTTGAAGGAATTGTTAAATATTGATGTTAATGTGCATTTTAAAAAATATGCCATTCTCTGTATAGTCTAATTTCTTTCTTCTCAAGGACAAGAATTAGATTGAATTATCTATTTTTTTTCTTTTCAAGGAGAATTAATAGATTGAATTATATCATGGGCTTTTTATAGTACAAATTTAGATGAAATTTGTCTTAAAACATAGCCATGCCATTTTCCCTTTATAACATTTAATTGTGCATTGGAAAAGCTCAGGGCTCAAATCAAGATTTATGCATATTATATACCCACATTCTCACTGTGGCTTGGAAGGTCTACATGGCAAAGTCATCGATGGACTTGTGGAATCAAATTTTTGCTAAGAAACCATGTTCAAGGGGAATCTAATTCATAAAATCCCTTTAGGCAATGCATTTGGTCCCATCCACATGAAATGGATTCTTACGAAGGAAACAACATGATACAAACTAGATTTTAACTCGGTTGGGGCGACTACAACTTCTCTTAACAACCCGTTTACCACTTTCACTATGCTATGACGAGAAAATGTAGATTTCAATACTACCACTGAGAGAAATAGAGATCAAACGTCATTGACAATTTAAATTATTAAAAACCTACAAGTCTTGAGCAATTTTAGGCCAAAAATACTTCAATGTGATTGCAAAGATTGAAAAGCTCTGGCACTTTGTATGAAGACAACAAATAGGTGATAGGGATGAATTCTTTTGAAAGATTCACGAGGTGGCTCACTCCCTGGATTGATCCACCAAAACAACAAAAGAATTGTGTAACAACCTACCCTTTGGAGTGTTAATGTTTTGCAAGATTTTGAGAAAGTCAATATCACTATTGAATAAAACAAATTGAATTTCCCCCAAACTAGATTGAAATTTTTTATTCAAGGACCAAGATCAGGCATGAATCTGGTGATGAAGCTTCACATAGACAAAAAAGCATGCAATGTTTGTATAGCATCTTGAAAGGATTTTGTGTTGTAAGAGCACTGATATTGCACAACAAACACATAGATGATAATGTGGAATGGTATGGAAGTGATTCAATGGATACTTTTACAATGAAAAGGGTTTAAAACCGACAAACTCCAGTTGAAGACATATCCTTTATTAAAAGCCAAATGTCAACATTGTAAATAAAAAAGCAATATTGGTGCCAATGGAGTAGAACTCTATTCGTTCCAATTGAAATCACTTTCCATTCATTTCCTTATTTCAATTGAAACAACGAGATATGTGTTAACGTACCCCAATCTTCATACAAGACTACAAATTCAAGCTTCAAACTTAAACCTGAAGTGTTCATGAGGTCTCCAATCATTTCTCAATGATTTTAAAGCTCCCAAATGATTCCAAAATCAATAGGAACATGTTCTAACAATGATGTAGAAGATGAACCCTATGCTCATGAAATGATAATTTGAGCCAATGGGGAGACACATTTCTTCTATCAAAGACAAAGCATAAATGAGGTTGTTAAAACTCTATTTTCCTCAGTCTCTAGGAATGGTTTAGTTGGAGTATACAAAATGAATCTCTTGAGAGGTTTACCATGAATGATAGTCATATCTCCTTATCTAAAACTATTGTAAGCATCAAATATTTCCAACAAATCTCTACCAAGGATCAAAGGATAGTCACTGAGTCTACATTTTGTCTGTAGCACCATGAAGTTTGGAGGTGCTCCCATGAGTCTATTGAGACCACAATGTCCTCCAACATCCCTTCTAGCTTAACAGTATATCAATTAGTCATCTGGAGAATAGTAAGGTTTTTCCTTCGTAGATTCTGGAGCTTTAGTTTTTTCATGGTTTCTTTAGTAATGACATTGATGGCTGCTCCTAGGTTAATCAAAGTGTTTTATATCAGGCTATCGGCTGATTTCTTATGTGGATGTCTACTACAGGGATGCCTGGATAGGATTATTTGGGATTAAGAACTTTCCTAAACATAAGATCTTTCAAATTGCAATGGCACATCCTGAAAGAGTGGGGGGGCTCTAAATTCAAATACAAATAATCTGGACTCTAGAGTGTTTCTCAAATGTCATCATGGAAACCTTGGAGAGGAAGCAATGTTGAATGAGACAGGAAACACCACTAGGACCATGAACATTACCAGATCTTTATATGCCTATTATAAATTCTATAGCCTAATGATATCTAATAATTGGGGACAAGGCCCATTCAAGGATCTCATGAATCTCAGTGGGAAGATAAGATCACACCTAGTAATGACATCTTGAAACGTGCTTGGAGATGACCAAAAAATACCATTACAATTCTAATAGGCAATGCAGATATCCCCAAGCCTCTTGGGACCTATCACTCAAAATACCATGGATGTGGCTAACCCAGAGGAGGAAAATCACTAATCTAGGCCCTAATTAGCAACAACCATCCATTTATTACCCTTCCTAGAAACAAAAAACATGGCAGGTTCCTTTTTAATTTCTTCCACTTGGAATCTAGTGAGATCCTCATTAAAATACATCTTGTTGGGAAAAAATAATATCTTCTTTTTGGTTCTCAAAGCTCATCGTGTCATGACCTCTTGGGCATGTCATAACCTCGTGGACGTGCCCAGTTTATGAATCTATGTCATGATCTCTTAGGCATGCCTAGTTTATGAAGCCATGACATTATTTCTTGGGTATGCCCCGTTTATATTATGTCACAACCTCTTGGGCATGCCCCATTTATGAAGCCATGCTATGATCTCTAGGGCATGCCCAAATTATCAATGCAGATTAGCATAGTTTGTCAATGTTGAGTCAAATTCAGCTTCAGCATTTAACATCCACTTCATTAATTATGAATGCCTATAGTGATCTATATATATATATATATATATATGATGCACATGATTGAGATGATGTTTCTTAGGGCTTACTATAGGTATAAAATATTTTCAACCATCCTTGACGTATAGATAGCTCCACAGTCTCTACAAAGGAAACCTTTTCAAAACTTGGATGCCATCATCACTATCCACAAACAAAAACCTTTGTGACCCATGGGAGACTAATGTTTTCCTTCTGTTAATAAATATGTATACATATTATTTATTTCATCTCTATTGTGCATCACAAAAGCTTCTATGAGATCATTACTCCCATATACCTACACAAATATCATCTCACTTGATTTCCTAAAACCTGCAAGCTCATGAATTTTAGTCAACATTAACATCAATACCAAACCTAATCAGACATTGATTTCACAAATCTTAATTGAAAACATTGAAAAACAATAAATATTTAGACAAGTGCATGATAATATGCACCGAATGTCTTAACAAGAGGGTTAAAGCTAAGCTTTATTTTTTCAGTTTTTTAGTATTTTCGCTATTCTTCAAAAAAGTATTTTTTTATATTGCATTTCATTTCATTTAAATTTGTGATGAAACATAATGTAATTGTTTTTTCTATAAAGGAAAAAATGATTCACATAGCCCACATGAATAAGTCTTCTTTTGACTTATGGAACTTTTATTGCACCAACAAAGCCACTGGTTTGTTATCCGATCTTTAAGGAAAAGAAAACATTGTGGCAAATAAAAAAATAAGCACCTTTGGATTGCAAAGTGAGTGCCTCATATTTGAAAATCACCCATCACAAACACCAGTAAGAGGAGAAAATGTGTCAAGTTCCTCGCCAACTGTATACTTGTACTTTACACCCTTCACAACCCCATCCTTATCAATCAAACAAAGTACATTTCATTGCTCCAAATGAGCCCTGTAGTCACTTGAACTTTGATTCAAATTAGCTTCTAGTTCACATTGGTCTTACAAGAAAGAAATATACAAGAATGGAGGAGAATGAAATGCACATTGCAACCTAATAAACTGCCTCAATTGTGTAAATTAGTTATAATTATAAGTCTTTTGGATTATATGCACTAACTACAATTCCAACCACCAAGAATCATGTGAAGCTGGAAAGAAGACCCAAGTTTGGATTGGTGTAAGTTGTACCCCAATACAACAAGCATAGAAGGATCAAGACATGCCATTCCTACAATGGCCTAAATAAGTTAATGATAGGAGTAGTACCCTGAAAGACTGAAGAATTGGTCCCTCTAACGTATAATTAAGTTGAAATGTACCCACATTTTTTACTAAGAAATGAAGGTAAAACATTTCCATCGACAACAAGAGTTCAAACACTCAAGGGTGCACTAGAATTTATTCTATAGGCTTGTGAATGTGTTGCTGCAAAATGTTGTTGTGTGCTACAACAAGCTATCTGAAGTTCTGAACAACAAGAAAGATTTCTAGGAAAGTATTTTAATTATCCACAGACTCAACTTAACTTCGAAGAGTTTTATGAACAATTTCAGTAAAGAAATCTTCCTTTAACTATTAATATATGAAAGTATGTACAATTTGCATATTTTTACCCGAAAAAGAGGGCAACATGGAAGCCACCACAAGCTAACAAAAAGTAACCTACAAAATCCCTAGAAGCTATCAAAGTTGTCTAGATCATAAGTTCTATCAAAACTTCCACCTTGGCATACAACAATAAAACTATTGTCCTCAAAAAAGCACTTGGAATAAAAGAAAAATAAACTTAAAGTCGTCCAATCAATGCACAAAAAAAGTGATAGCACATATCCAAGATAATCATTTAGGTTGTTGTCAGGATTAGACTCACATCAAGAGTAGGTTCATCTTTTTCATTCATGGAGGGTCTTCACCCCATCATTAAGTTGGCTCTGTAGTGCACCAACCATCAGTTTCAGGCTACTTTTCATTTTCCATGATAGCCAAGGAAAAATTTCGAAAGTTATCAGTCAAAAAACACAAAGGAAAGTTGTGAGTGCGTCTATGTTGCCACTCCCACTTATCTTGCACTATTTGGCCAACTTTGTGTCATGGCCTCCCATCACTATGTTCAAATATAGATTGCTTGGAGTAGGTAGAGATCTAAAAGTAGGCACAAATGTGCCACATCCAGGTCCACTTTTGTTTGGCCCTGTATAGTGATATGCAATGGGAGAATGACATATGTCAGCAAACTATCAACCCAATAAAAAATCTGTTGTTTGGGCCCAACTAAACATAAAAGCATTCTATTTTTTCCTATATACAGTCGCTATGCACATGGATCTATACTCTTTGAATGTAATTTGAGGCCACCTACTCTCACGGAGGTTGTTATAACAACCAATGGGCATTTATTGCATGTCTATCCATGAGATCCATCCATTGGGGGAGTTTGTTGCTTCATTGGAGAGAGTGCCTTAGCTTGTTTTACTATTTTGGGAACCTTTTTGACATTTCATGATGGTCGACCCCCCTATTTAGTGGAGCGCTCCCTTGGATTTTGCATTGTGGAATAGTTTGATTATTTTTTTGATGAACATTCCTTTGGATGACCTTGCAAATGTTTCAATGAGATATCTTACAGGGTCAAACAAGCTCAATCTAAGGAGGTGTCTTGCTTGAGGAGAGGACAAGTGGCATTCCCATTTATTTTTCCTTCTACTTTATTATGTATCTTGACTTATCTATTGGAGGTAGTTAGGAGATATGCTATTTTTATTCTTCCTAAGAGAGATTATGGATCTAGAACTAGCTTATTATTATTTTATTGTTGAGGGTTTTGAGCTAGATCTCTATAAAAAGAGAAGCTCTCTCATTGTAGTGGTTTTTGAAAGTTTGGAGAAATATTGTTGGGATAGATTTGAAGATTTTATGAAGGCCATAAATTTTAAGGGTTATTTTGCATGTGAGGTTCTTCATTTTCATCCATATTTATGTTCTTATGGTTGCTCAAATTATGTTGCAAAAAACTTCATATAAAAGATGATTTTTCCATTGGGGGAAAGGTTTGGTTGAGGTATTTCTTATCCATTTCTCTTCTTGTTTTTGTTGTTAAATTATATTTACTTGCTACTGTCATTTCATTTAAAGATAGGGAATATTTATGATTTATAGTAAAAACACACCTCCTATGTAAAATAGGAGCACCTTTGGAAGGGTCCCTCATAGTAACGTTTTGCAATCTGGAACAACAATCATTGTCTGATTTTTAACATATTGTAGCAGCATTATCACTCATTCTCATCTCATAGAAATCGAACCCTCTAAATACCCCTTGACTCCATTTGCCAAAATTGGATATTTGGAACTAATCTACCCTTTCAACCACCCAAAATATAACATAAAAATCAATCTTTTGTTTTACTCAATCTGGAATTTACACTGACCCTTAAGCACAGATTTAGTAATACTATCCTTGGGGATACACCCTTTGTGCCAGAGGAGAGTCAACCTAAAGAGAGGGAAGGTGCTATTGTGGTGATATTCGATATCCCTTCTTAGTTTCCTCTATGGTTGCACCCATTATTAGGGATTTATAGCTTAAGTGCAACGTTGCGTAGTAACAAGTCACATGGAACCGCATTCACATTCATAACCTTAGAATTACCAGATTCCTTGGTTTCCCCTGGAGCCTACTTTGGGGAACCCATAGCAGGGATCTGAGTACACAAGCTCCATTTTGGGTAAAAGTAACCATTAAAGCATTGCAGTAAAGGCACTAGAAAGTTGTCTAGAGTTCCTTTGTTTATTAGCTATTTTGATGTATGAACTAATAAGGTTCTTTCAACATTTATTTTGTGGGCAAATAATGGGCTAACCTGTTTCTTTAAGTTGGGTAATATTATCATTGGTGTCTCTGTGCTAATTTAGGTATTTGGCATTCAACAAGTATAGGAAGAATCATGTACAGGTTCATGCAATGTTTTGCAGGATATTCATTGTTTCATGAGCAACATTCCAATGATTCATTATTTATCTCTTGTGCTCATAAGTTTAGATTATAAGAAAATGATATTCTAAGAGACCTGTAGGGACTAGAATATGCCTGCACAACATCAATATGCATTTAATTCTAGTGAGTTTTGTAAAGGGGAAAATTGTTTTTTATTGCTGCCTCGTTTATTGTCTTATGTGCATTAATGTTGTCTTGTAATTAATGGATGCAGGTATGTAAGGCAACACATGGGAAGGAATAAATTGAAGTCTTTTGGACCTTCAATGTGTCAAATGGAAATGCTAGTTGATATCCAAACAAGGAGTTTCTTTTTCAAAGCACTGGGCATTAGTCTTCTTTTCATGGTTGGATTTACAGATGATGTAATTTGTAGAGAAACAAAGTATTGCAATTTGGATTTGCTTCAGAACTATTAGAGGTAAAGCACTACAAGAAGTTCCCTACTTAAATAACATGACATAGTGAATATGCTCTGATGCACCATGAGATCCCTTTTCCAAATCTTGTTGGGTGTTCAAGTTTAATATTTTAAAAGTTTATGTATAGTTACAAGCCTTAAAATCTAGTAATGTTGTTAGAGTAATCAATGTTTCATTACTATATATGAAATTTATTGCTATTTGCTTGCCTCTCTTGTATGGAAAAGAAAAATAAAAAGAGAAGAATACTTCACATGCTTTTTCATGGTACATGCTTTGATAGGTGCTTTATACCCTATCAAATTTGATGCTTTATACCCCAACATTTCATGCCAAATATTATTGGCCTCTTCTAAATTATCGTTCCTACAAAGCTTCTCGGTTGATATATTACATGTAATAACATTCCAAACATGGCCTTTTGACCAAAACGAAACCAATAATTCCACAACTACATGATATTTACCTTCATTACAAAGAAAACCTACAAGGGTATGGCAGATAACTTCATCCAAGGCATAACCCTTCTCCATCACATTGTGTAAGAGGTCTGCAGCCTTCCCTGTTCTACAACTCTCACAAAGACTCCTAAGCAAATTATTGATGGTTGTAGTATCAAAAAATTATTTCTTTTTTCCTTTTTTTATGTATGATGTTGATGTTGGGGAATATTATGAACAATATGAGATATTAGGAATTGCTAGGCAGAGTACTACCAAACCTTGGTATTTTTAGTTTGTGGAATTCAAAAGAGATTGTGTAAATTGTACCTAATCTCACATGTACATGTGACTATATATATAGATCCTTTTTGTTGGAAAACAAATGATATTGTATTGAATGCCTATCTGTCAAAAACAGTTGCAAATATTTGTGAGAGTTTGTTAGAGCTTTCAATATGAATATTTTGTGCACTGGTTTCTTTTTTTCTTTGCCAGAACTCTTGGTAAAGGCTCCACTTTATAACAACTATATAGATTCATTTGCAGAAGAAGAGTCCAGAAAGGGTTATTGTAACTTCAAAATCATATAGTTGCCAGTAAATTATTTTGAGAAGCAGATTTGATAGTATTGCTTTAGTCTTTTCAATTAAAGGTAAAACTCACCAATATTGGATGGACACACAACAAATATTCATCTGTTATAAGTACACCACCTTTTGTTGTCTATCGTGAGTTCTTGAACTTAGATAGCTTGCAAATTTACTTGGGAGAGTTCATAATTCCTCTAAAGGTATACTTGTCTATTCAGCAAAGACCTCATCTTTGCAAGTTTGAAAGTACAAATGAAGTTATCAACTCATTTCAGTGAAGATTATTGTGAATCATTTGTTCTTAAAGTATTCGGGTATTTTGGTAAATGGTGAATGAGTATAAGTCATACTCTATGATGATTGCTTAATTTTTTTGACAAGATGGTTGATGGTTCTGGTCCTTACCATTATGATGTAGATTTCCTGAGTTTTGAAAGTCCTAGAAATTTTAACCATGATTTCATTCTTGTTGTAGAAAAAATAGCACAAACGGGATGCAAATTTCTCTTATTAAGAGAACATCAACCTATGAAGATGTATAACTCTATTATCATTTATATATTCTCTATAAATATATTATTCAAAGTCATGACTTCCCTTGGCCTCTTTCGCAGAAATTTCAATATGATTGATAATATAGAAGGTAAGTGTAGACGGTTTGATTGATAACCTAGAAGTTAAAGTGTAGGGCCATGTGATTCCAATTGTATGAACTCAATAGATTTATCTGGATTTGGGTTCAAGATTTAAATTTTCTTGGATTCACTGGAAAGTTATGTTCCATTTGTAGTGCATTTGTTTTCTAGATTCAGTTAAGCAAGGAATCCACCAAAAGCTATCATGTTTTATGCTTTTAGCACTAAAAGCATTCGTTGTTTGTTGAGGAGACAAACCCAAAAACTTATTAGTCAAAAACATCTATTTCATGTTGAATAATAAGACTGATTGAGGGGAGGCCAATTTGAAAATAAAGACACAAGAATGGTCGAGAGGTGTCCAAATAGCAAACAAAAACACTTGGACATGTCATAAAAAAAATAACACTTATGTTCAATTAAAACTTTCTAAAATTCAATATTTTTGGAAGTTTGGTTTATGTTTGTTATAATTGACTGAATACTCAAAAATGAATTTGAAACAACAAATTTAACATATGGCCATGAAAGAAAACAAGAAAATTTTAAAATGGAAGGGGTTTTGGTTAGAGCGCAGAGGTGTATGATATAAGGAAAACATGAATTTTGCATTTCTCAATGTAAAAGTGCTATATGTGTTGGGATTTGCAGGTCGAAGGATATTGTATATCGGTTGATGTATCAGGTCAATCTTTTTTCCTGAATAGGCTGCTTTAAACATTAACCATGTGGCCTACTATTCATATTGTGCAACCTGAAAGTCCACTTCTGCTCTAAGTCCTTCTTGGTGGTTCAGATATTTTGTGACCTTTTTTTTACAATTATGGCTCACAAATGCAGTTAGCAGCATGTACAAAAAGGATTTTTCTTCCCAGTGATTTCTTGTGCATTACAACCATTCTACATGAATTGTTATTTTGAAAAGTTATTTCAATGCTAAGATTGTATTCTAAATGCTTTTCCTTGTTGTCGATGTTGTAATGTATTTAGATACTTGAAATGGATACGTATAGGTACCATGGGCACTCAATGTCATATCCAAGAAGTACTTACAGAACCCAAGATGAAATACCAGGTGTCAGACAGGTACTGCAAACTATTTGAAATTTACAGCTTAATGCATGAAAACATTTCCCGGTTCTAGTATTTATAATGATAGAATGAATTGAATATGAGTATATTTTTGTGGTTTGCATTGCAAGAACGTGATCCGATTAAAAGGGTGTGTAAACTTGTGCTAGCTCATAACACAACCACATCAGCTAAATTGAAGGTGCCAAAAGGATTCAATAGATATTAATTTTCCCCATGATGATTGTTTTGTATTTTGGCTTAAATGCTTCTGATCATATTCACCTAGTTTGCAAGTTTTGCAGTTCAAGGTAGGTTGTAATGATTTGATGTAAGGTAGGTTGTATGTTGTAATGCTTCTGATGTAAGGAAGCAAAAAAAAAATTGATTATGTAATTTCCCCGATGAATATTGTCCCATCCTCCTTGGCCTTTCCGCTACACTCGCTTGGCTCTGCTTCCACTGGATCACTTGAGTTTTCCTTCCCATTCCACTTTAGGTTTGCATCCTGAGGGTCCAAGTCTATTAGGGTCTCCTCTTCCACATAACATGTGAAGTATTCTTCCTGTGTCACCACTGTTTACCACCATGATAATCCTTGGGGCCACAGAAGGAGGCTCCCACTCTGAAATCACTTGTTGGATCCCAATTGTCTGGCACTGTGAAAAGGAGCAGCTCTTAAGTCTCTTAAAAAGGCTCCTCTAGGATTTCCTCTATGATGTATGCCATGGGATGCTCCATGTTGGATTCTATAACTAGAGCCTCCACAATGATTGCTGCAACCGGAGGCTCCACGATGACTGCTTCAACCGGAGGCACATTACATCCAATTCTACTATATTGAAGTTGGGTCTGGGAAATGGAAAGTGCCCGTTGCATTTTTTTCATGCACTTTTTTCGAGCGGCACAGGAATGCTAGGTTGATCCTTGAAGAGGATTTCCTCGCTCGCGAGGCATCAAGCTAGGGATGCAAGTGGGAGGTCTGCTAAAGGTAGGAAGATGGTTGCTCCAAGGCTTCCAGCTAGAGCTCAGGTGCAGAGGCAAAATGAAGTGGAGAACAACATGGTGCGAGCATGCTAAGAGAAGGAGGGTCAACGGGACGTTCAGTGCCATTAATTCCTATGCCTAGATGAGCATCATAACAAGACTACTCACGCGAGGGGAAAGTCTTGTTTCAGGAGGGCGATAGCTAGAGTCCACTGACATCCTTAATGCTGAGGGGATGGGAGTCGACTGACCTCATTTAAGGCCAATCTTGGCTCCACACCATGTGTCTTGGGAGGTCTATGTCGCACCCCATCCAATGTTGTGCAGAACTATGTTGATAACTCCTTTCAAAGGAAATAGAATTATGACCCGTGTTTGTCTATTCCTCGAGTCTTGTCCAAATGTTTCTTAAAGCTAAACATCAAATACATTTGTTTCCTCTTCAAGGGATAGTGTTTGTAAGTGCTATTACTTCACACATGGTGGGAAGTTCAATGGGATCATGTGAGGGTTCGAGGATGGAATCATGACGTCATGGGTAGCTATCTCCTCTAGAATTGATTCAGTCATAAATAGGAGAATGTTTATTAATAAACTCCATACATAATATTGAAGTGGGAATCAACTTCATTTTGACATTCCTTCCGACTAGTAGGCAATCCAAATGCATTTGAGCTCTTTTCTTTGATTTTTCTAGAAAAATGATCAAATTAGCCTTATGCATATTATTGATCAAACCTGATTCACTATCTATTTGCCATTTTTTATTGAAAATGTTGAATACTAAACCTCATTCTCTATCTACCTGTCATATTTTATTAAAAATACTGAATATGTTCAAATGGACATTTGTTTGAATGGCCACCCATATTTGTGAAGTTTATTTTTGACCTTTATGTTTGATCAGAGCTATGATTAAGAGTTTGTTGATTGTAGAACTGTTCCATCTATGCTAGAGTTTGTGAACTTCTATCGATTATACAAGTTGGGAGGTTGGGTGCATTTAAAAGGAATAGTTTGACAGAACTAATTTCCTTTTTCATCACTACTAAAGTTGAGGAAGGTAGGGCAATATGCCCTAACTTGGAACTCAAAAGGTGAACGTTTTTGAAGGAATTGTCAGAAAAAAAGTTATTTACCACCCATATTTGTGAATGTTATTTTTCACCCTTATGGTTGATGAGAGCTATGGTTGAGAGTAGGCTAGTTGGTAGTACTTTTCCATATATGCTTGACTTCGTGAAGTTCTCTATATTATGCATGTTGGGAGGTTGACTGCATTTCTCAAGCAAAGTTTGACAGAACTAATAGTCATTTTCCTCGCTGCTGAAGTTTAGAAAGGAAGAGAAATATACCTTTTAACTTGGAACCAAAAGGATCAACCTTCTTGAAGGAATTGTTAAAGATTGATGTTAATGTGCATTTTAAAAAATATGCCATTCTCTGTATAGTCTAATTTTTTTCTTCTCAAGGATAATAATTAGATTGAATTATCTATTTTTTTTCTTTTCAAGGAGAATTAATATATTGAATTATATCATGGGCTTTTTATAGTACAAATTTAGATGAAATTTGTCTTAAAACTTAGCCATGCCATTTTTCCTTTATAACGTTTGATTGTGCATTGGCAAAGCTCGGGGCTCAAATCAAGATTTATGCATATTATATGCCCACATTCTCACTGTCGCTTGGAAGGTCTACATGGAAAAGTCATCGATGGACTTGTGGAATCAAATTTTTGCTAAGAAACCATGTTCAAGGGGAATCTAATTCATAAAATCCACTTAGGCAATGCATTTGGTCCGATCCACATGAAATGGATTCTTACAGAGGAAAAAAAATGATACAAACTAGATTTCAACTTGGTTGGGGCGACTACAACTTCTCTTAACAACCTGTTTACCCCTTTCACTATGCTCTGAACTTTGAGTAGCATCTCTATAGTGTTGGAAAAATACATGCCAAAAAGTACATTGCAGAGGCAACCTTGGGGTGGAAAATGAATAAGATTAATGCCCTCCATATATAAAGTTCTATTTAAAACCTTGGTAGCGAAAAATATGAGAAAATGTAGATTTCAATACTACCACTAAGAGAAATAGAGATCCAACGTCATTGACAATTTAAATTATTAAAAACCTATAAGTCTTGAGCAATTTTATGCCAAAAATACTTCAATGTGATTGCAAAGATTGGAAAGCTCTAGGACTTAGTATGAAGACAACAAATAGGTCATAGGGTTTATTTCTTTTGAAAGATTCACGAGGTGACTCACTCCCTGGATTGATCCACCAAAACAACAAAAGAATTGTGTAACAACCTACCTTTTGCAGTGTTAATGTTTTGCAAAATTTTGAGAAAGTCAATATCGCTATTGAATAAAAAAATTGAATTTCCCCCAACCTAGATTGAAATTTTTTAATCAAGGACCAAGATCAAGCATGAATCTGGTGATGAAGCTTCACATAGGCAGAAAATCATGAAATGCTTGTATAGCATCTTGAAAGGATTTTGTGTTGTAAGAGCATTGATTATGCACAAAAAACACATAGACGATAATGTGGAAGGGTATGGAAGTGATTCAATGGATACTTTTACAATGACAAGGGTTTAAAACCGACAAACTCCAATTGAAGACATATCCTTTATTGAAAGCCAAATGTCAACATTGTAAATAACAAAGCAATATTGGTGCCAATGGAGTAGAACTCTATTTGTTCCAATTGAAATCACTTTCCATTCATTTCCTTAATTCAATTGAAACAACGATATATGTGTTAACTCACGCCAATTTTCATACAAAACTACAAATTCAAGCTTCAAACTTAAACTTGAAGTGTTCATGATGTCTCCAATCATTTCTCAATGTTTTTAAAGCTCCCAAATAATTCCAAAATCAATAGGAACATGTTCTAACAATGATGTAGAAGATGAACCCTATACTCATGAAATGATAATTTGAACCAATGGGGAGACAAGTTTCTTCTATCAAAGACAAAGCACAAATGAGGTTGTTAGAACTCTATTTTCCTCAGTTTCTAGGAATGATTTAGCTGGAGTATACAAAATGAATTTCTTGAGAGGTTGACCATAAGTGATAGTCATATCTCCTTATCTACAACTATTGTAAGGATCTACTATTTCCAACAAATCTCTACCAAGGATCAAAGGACAGTCACCGAGTCCACATTTTGTCTGTAGCACCATCAAGTCTGGAGGGTGCTCCCGTGAGTCTATTGAGACCACAGTGTCCTCCAACATCCCTTATGGCTTAATAATATATCAATAAGTCATCTGGAGAACAGTAGGGGTTTGCCTTCGTAGNGTAGATTTTGGAGCTTTAGTTTTTCCATGGCTTCTTTAGTAATGACATTGATGGATGCTCCTAGGTTAATCAAAGTGTTTTATATTAGGATATTGGCTGATTTCTTATGTGGATGTCTACTACAAGGATGCCTAGATAGGAATATTTGGGATTAATAACTTTCCCCAGCATAAAATCTTTCAAATTGCAATGGCACATCCTGAAAGAGTGGGGGGGGCTCTAAATTCACATACAAATAATATGGACTCTAGAGTGTTTCTAAAACATCATCATGGAAACCTTGGAGAGGAAGCAGTGTTGAATGAGACAGGAAACACCACTAGGACCATGAACATCACCAGATCTCTATATGCCTATTATAAATTCTATATCCTAATGATATCTAATAACTGGGGATAACACCCATTCAAGGCTCTCATGAATCTCAGTGGGAAGATAAGATCACACCTAGTAATGACATCCTGAAAGGTGCTTGGAGATGACTACAAATTCCCATTACACTTCCAATAGGCAATGCAGATAGCCCCAAGCCTCTTGGGACCTATCACTCAGAATACCATGGATGTGGCTAACCCAGAGGAGGAAAATAACTAATCTAGGCCCTAATCAGCAACAACCATCCATTTATTACCCTTCCTAGCAACAAAAAACATGGCAACTTCCTTTTTAAGTTCTTCCACTTGGAATCTACTGATATCCTCATTAAAATACATCTTGTTGGGAAAACAAAATATCATCCTTTTGGTTCTCAAAGCTCATCGTCTCATGACCTCTTGGGCATGTCATAACCTCGTGGACGTGCCCAGTTTATGAAGCCATGTCATGATCTCTTAGGCATGCCCAGTTTATGAAGCCATGACATGATTTCTTGGGTATGCCTCATTTATATTATGTCACGAACTCTTGGGCATGCCCCATTTATGAATCCATTTTATGACCTCTAGGGCATGCCCAAATTATCAATGCAGATTAGCATAGTTTGTCAATGTTGAGTCAAATTTAGCTTCAACAATTAACATCCACTTCATTAATTATGAATTCCTATAGTGATCTACATATATATGATGCACATGATTAAGATGATATTTATTAGGGCTTACTATAGGTCTAAAATATTTTCAACCATCCTCGATATATAGATAGCTCCACAATCTCTACAAAGGAAACCTTTTCAAAACTTGGATGCCATCGTCACTATCCACAAACAAAAACCTTTGTGACCCATGGGAGACTAATGTTTTGCTTATCTTAATAAATATGTATACATATGATTTATTTCAGCTCTATTGTGCATCAAAAAATCTTCTATGAGATGATTACTCCCATATACCTACACAAATATCGTCTCACTTGATTTCCTAAAACCTGCAAGCTCATGAATTTTAGTCAACATTTAACATCAATACCAAACCTAATCAGACATTGATTTCACAAATCTTAATTGAAAACATTGAACAACAATAAAGATTCAGACAAGTGCATGATAATATGCACCGCATGCCTTAACAAGAGGGTTAAAGCTAAGCTTTATTTTTTCGGTTTTTTAGTATTTTCGCTATTCTTCAAAAAAGTATTTTTTTATATTGCATTTCATTTCATTTAAATTTGTGATGAAACACAATGTAATTGTTTTTTATATAAAAGACAAAATGATTCACATAGCCCACATGAATAAGTCTTCTTCTAACTTATGGAAATTTTATTGCACCAACAAAGCCACTGGTTTGTTATCTGATCTTTAAGGAAAAGAAAACAATGTGGCAAATAATAGAAATAAGCACCTTTGGATTGCAAAGTGAGTGCCTCAGATTTGAAAATCACCCATCACAAACACCAGTAAGAGGAGAAAATGTTTCAAGTTCCTCGTCGACTATAGACTTGTACTTTACACCCTTCACAACCCCATCCTTATCAATCAAATAAGGTACAGTTCCTTTCTCCAAATGAACCCTGCAGTCACATGAACTTTGATTCAAATTAGCTTCTAGTTCACATTGGTTATACAAGAAACAATTATACAAGAATGCAGCAGAATGAAATGCACACTGCAACCTAATAAAATTCCTCAATTGTGTAAATTAGTTATAATTATAAGTCTTCTGGATTATATGCACTAACTGCAATTGCAACGACCAAGAATCATGTCACCACAAGTTAACAAAGAGTAACCTACAAAATCTCTAGAAGCTATCAAAGTTGTCCAGATCATAAGTTCTATCAAAACTGCCACCTTGCCATACAACAATAAAACTATTGTCCTCAAAAAACCACTTGGAATAAAAGAAAAATAAACTTAAAGTAGTGCAATCAATGCACAAAACAAAGTGATAGCACATATCCAAGATAATCATTTAGGTTTTTGTCAGGATTAGAATCGCATCAAGAGTAGGGTCATCTTCGTTATTCATGGAGGGTCTTCGCCCCATCAGTAAGTTGGCTTTGTAGTGCCCCAACCATCATTTTCAGGCTGCTTTTCATTTTCCATGATAGCCAAGGAAAAAGATGGGAAGTTATCAGTCAAAAGATATAAAGGAAAGTTGTGAGTGCATCTATGTTGCCACTCCCACTTTTCTTGCACTATTTGGCCAACTTTGTGTCATGGCCTCCCATCACTGTGTTCAAAATCTATATTGGATGGAGTAGGCAGAGATCTAAGAGCAGACACAAGTGTGCCACATCTAGATCCATGTTTTTTTGGCCTTTTATAGTGATATGCAATGGGAGAATGACATATGTCGGAAAATTATCAACCTAATAAAAAATCTGTTGTTTGGGCCCAACTAAACATAAAAGCATTCTATTTTTTCCTAGATACGGTCGCTATGCACAAAACCAAGTGATAGCACATATCCAAGATAATCACTTAGGTTGTTGTCAGGATTAGACTCACATAAAGAGTATGGTCATCTTCATCATTCATGGAGGGTCTTCGCCCCATCATTAAGTTGGCTTTGTAGTGCCCCAACCATCATTTTTCAGGCTACTTTTCATTTTCCATGATAGCCAAGGAAAAAGTTGGGAAGCTATCAGCCAAAAGACACAAAGGAAAGTTGCGAGTGCGTCTATGTTGCCACTCCCACTTTTCTTGCACTATTTGGCCAACTTTGTGTCATGGCCTCCCATCACTGTGTTCAAAATCTATATTTCCTGGAGCAGGCACAAGTGTGCCACATCCAACTCCACCTTTTTTTGGCCTTGTATAGTGATATGCAATGGGAGAATGACATATGTTAGCAAACTGTCAGCCCAATAAAAAATCTGTTGTTTGGGCCCAACTAAACATAAAAGCATTCTATTTTTTCCTAGATACGGTCGCTATGGACATGGATATATACTCTTTGAATATAATTTGAGGCCACCTACTCTTGAGGAGGTTGTTATAACAACCATTGGGAATTTATTGCATGTCTATCCATGAGATCCATCCATTGGGGGAGTTTGTTGCTTCATTGGAGAGAGTGCCTTAGCTTGTTTCACTATTTTGGGCATCTTGTTGACATTTCATGATGGTCAACCCCCCTATTTAGTGGAGTGCTCCCTTGGATTTTGCATTGTGGAATAGTTTGAGAATTTTCTTGATGAACATTCCTTTGGATGACCTTGCAAATGTTTCAATGAGATATCTGACAGGGTCAAACAAGCTCAATCTAAGGAGGTGTCTTGCTTGAGGAGAGGAAAAGTGGCATTCCCATTTATTTGTCCTTCTATTTTATTATGTATCTTGACTTATCTATTGGAGCTAGTTAGGAGATATGTTGTTTTTATTCTTCCTAAGAGAGATTATAGATCTAGAACTATCTTATTATTATTTTATTGTTGAGGGTTTTGAGCTAGATCTCTATATAAAGAGAAGCTCTCTCATTGTAGTGATTTTTGAAAGTTTGGAGAAATACAGTTGGGATAGATTTGAAGATCTTATTAAGGACATAAAGTTTAAGGGTTATTGTGCATGTGACATTCTTCATTTTCATCCATATTTCTGTTCTTATGGTTGCTAAAATTACCATGCAAAGAACTTCATATAAAAGATGGTTTTGCCATTGGGGGAAAGGTTTGGTTGAGGTATTTCTTATCCATTTCTCTTCTTGTTTTTGTTGTTAAATTAGATTTACTTGCTACTGTCGTTTCATTGAAAGATGGGGAAGATTTATGGTTTATAGTAAAAACACACCTCCTATGTAAAATAGGAGCACCTTTGGAAGGGTCCCTCACAGTGACGTTTTGCAATATGGAACAACCATCATTGTTTGATTTTCAACATGTTGTAGCAGCATTATCACTCATTCTCATCTCATAGAAATCAAACCTTCCAAATACCCCTTGACTCCATTTTCCCAAGTTGGATGTTTGGAACTAATCTACCCTTTCAACCACCCAAATTATAACATAAAAATCAATCTTTTGTTTTACTCAATCTGGAATTTGCTTGACCCTTAAGTACAGATTTAGTAATCCTATCCTTGGGGATACATCCTTTGTACTGGAGGAGAGTCATCCTAAAGAGAGGGAAGGTGTTATTGTGGTGATATTGGATAGCCCACCTTAGTTTCCTCTATGGTTGCACCCATTATTAGGGTTTTATAGCTTAAGTGCAACGTTGGGTAGTAACAAGTCACATGGCACTGCATTCACATTCGTAACCTTAGAATTACCAGATTACTTCATTTCCCCTAGAGCCTACTTTGGGGCACCCATAGCAGGGATCTTAGTACACAAGCTCCATTTTGGGTAAAAGTAACCATCAAGGCATTGTAGTAAAGGCACTAGAAAGTTTTTTGAAGTTCCTTTGTTCATTATTTGTTTTGATGTATGAACTAATAAGGTTCTTTCAACATTTATTTTGTGGGCAAATAATGGGGTAACCTGTTTCTTTAAGTTGGGTAATATTATCATTGGTGTCACTGTGCTAATTTAGGCATTTGGCATTCAACAAGTATAACAAGCATCATGTACAAGTTCATGCAATGTTTTGTAGGATATTCATTGTTTCATGAGAAACATTCTAAGGATTCATTATTTATCTCTTGTTCTCATAAATTGAGATTATAAGAAAATGATATTCTAAGAGAGTTGTAGGGACTAGAATATTCCTGCACAACATCAATATGAATTTAATTCTAGTGAGTTTTGTAAAGTGGAAAACTATTTTTTATTGCTTCCCCGTTTATTGTCTTTTGTGTATTAATGTTGTCTTGTAATTAATAGATGCAGGTATGTAAGGAAACACATGGGAAGGAAAAAATTGAAGTCTTTTAGACCTTCAATGTGTCAAATGGAAATGCTAGTTCATATCCAAACAAGGAGTTTCTTTTTCAAAGCACTGGGCATTAGTCTTCTTTTCATGGTTGGATTTACAAATGACGTAGTTTGTAGAGAAACAAAGTATTGCAATTTGGATTTGATTCAGAAGTATTATAGGTAAAGGACTATAAGAAGTTACCTACTTAAATAACATGACATAGTGAAGATGCTCTGATGCACCATGAGATCCCTTTTCCAAATCTTGTTGGGTGTTCAGGTTTAATATTTTAAAAGTTTATGTATAGTAACAAACTTTCAAATCTAGTAATGTTGTGAGAGTAGTCAATGTTTCATTACTATATATGAAATTTATGGTTGTTCTCTTGTGTATCTTGTATGGAAAAGAAAAATAAAAAGAGAATAATACTTCGCATGCTTTTTCATGGTACATGCTTTGATAGGTGCTTTATACCCTATCAAATTTGATGTTGTATACCCCAACATTTCATGCCAAATATTCTTGTCCTCTTCTAAATTACCCTTCCTACAAAGCTTCTCGGTTGATATATTACATGTAATAACATTCCAAACATGGCCTTTTGACCAAAAATAAAGCAATAATTCCACAACTACATGGCATTTAACTTCATCAAGAAGAAAACCCACGAGGGTATGGAAGATAACTTTGTCCAAGGCATAACCCTTCTCCATCACGTTGTGCAAGAGGTCTATAGCCTTCTCTATTCTACAACTCTCACAAAGACTCATAAGAAAATTATTGATGGTTGTAGTATCAACAGATTACTGCTTTTTGCCTTTTTTTATGGATGATGTTGATGTTGGGGAATATTATGAACAATATGAGATATTAGGAATTGCTAGGAAGATTACTACCAAACCTTGGTATTTTCAGTTTGTGGAATTCACCAAAGATTGTGTAAATTGTACCTAATCTCACATGTACATGTGACTATATATATAAATCCTTTTTCTTGGAAAACAAATGATATTGTATTGAATGCCTATCTGTCAAAAATATTTGCAAAGATTTGTGAGAGTTTGTTAGTGCTTTCAATATGAATAGTTTGTGCACTGGTTTCTTTTTTTCTTTGCTAGAACTCCTGGTAAAGGCTCCACTTTATAAGAACTCTATAGATTCATTTGCAGGAGAAGAGTCCAGAAAGGGTTATTGTAACTTCAAAATCGTATAGTTGTCAGTAAATGATTTTGAGAAGCAGATTTTGTTGGATTAGTGAGAGGGGGGGTGAATCAGTAATAGCGTAATTATAATCCTTTTTCTTCAAATGTTATATCAATGTCGAATTATTATCCAATAATGAGCAGTAAGAAATAAAAAATCACGCACATACACAATACACCAATGTTTTACGTGGAAACCCAAATCGAGAGAAAACCACATAATGTTTTTTCTTATATGTCTTGAAGAATTACATTCATTGGAAGAACCAAATTCCTTTGTTTTCCAGCTACAACTTGAAGGAGGCTCCAACCCCATAGTTTCTCAGGCTACAACCTGAGGGAAGCTCCAACTCCCCAATTCTCTAACTACAACCAGAAGGAGGCTACAACCCCCAATGTTCTCCGGCTACAACCGGA
>SNQJ01S0027673.1:84715-116994 GCA_010110895.2 Picea sitchensis
TCAAAATATGATTTGTAGCTCTGTAATAGACCTAGTGTATGTGATCATATTCCTACAAACCTTCCTTAACTTTAAAAATAGGAGACTATCATTTTCATCAAACTTTTCTTTAGTCTCACATGCCTGGTTTTGGATTAGTCAACAACCCTAACTTGAAGTAATCATAACTTTGAACCTGTAATGTATAAAGATATGAAACTGATACAAAATGTTACTCAATTTGTTTTATGCAATTCCTCCAAGTGTAACTACTTGGAGCCTCTCAGAAAAGGAGTTATAGCAAAAATGGCGTACCTTGCTGAATTCTATCTTATTCTAGAGAGCGACCTTGTAGAGCGTGCCCCACACAAAATATTTGATGAAATGATCTGAACCTGTTACAAAAAATACTAAATACTATACCCTAATCAACACATTTTGTCTCACTAAATTTGGATCTATTATGAATAAGTTATGACATTGTTACCCGAAACACCTGATTTTGACTAGTTTCAGGACCGGCGACAAACCCTATTTTCCACAGAGTGTAACTCCCAAAATACAATGACCCACAAGATGAATTTTTTTCCAAAGATACTTGGATATGTTTTCTCACTTGCGTATCCATTTCATGTTATGAATGATTATAGAAAATAAGTTATAGTGAAAATGGTGAGATGACCTGTAAATAACATACCTTAGAAAGCATCATCAAAAGAATTTATCCTTCCTTGCATTTTGGCCTTCTTTTCTTCACCTTCACTTAGAATTCCAGTTTAGATATCCTTTGTTACCTCAGAAACATATATATATTTAATATTCTCAAGTGTAATTCAAATGAGAGATCCTTTCCTCCTATTTATACTCTCCAAGTAGCTTCCTTAAAAACATCTTCTAGGTCACTTGACCCACTTTCCTTATTTTAGGGTTGGGTCCACTTCTAATTTCTCCATTAAATTTATTATTGAAATAATTTATTTTGTATTGACTTTGAATTATAACACACTCATCACTTCACTTTATTATTTACCTTTTAAAAACTCTTAAACCACTTTGACTACTTTGACCTTTTGGGGCTTCTAGATGACATATGAGGGTCCTCCAACTTTGTAAGGCCATAACTCTCAAACTATGAGGAGTTATGTGACGTTCTACATACCACCAAAAATTGCATGACATTTAATATCCATATAGAATAGTATTATCTGAAAATATATCATAACTCATACCGTTACCCATCAAACAAACTTAGGTCCATTACCCAAACCCGAGGCCTCCAATTTCTCATGGCCATAACTCTCTAACCGTGAGGAATTATGTGACTTTCCACATACCACCAGAAATGAAATGACAATCACTATCCATCTAGGATATTTTCCATGACAAAATAACTTTCCTTCATCTCATTATACACAATTAAGCATGGTTCTCTTACTCCTCAAAGCATCTTCCCGTGAGGGCTTTCACCATAAGGGGACCACTTTGGAGTTCATCCATATTTACGTATTATCAACCATGACAAAACAATAATGATTCATATTTACATCAAAAAATATTGGGTCCATTACCCAAGCCTTTGGGCTATGGGGCTTTCTTCAAGGGTTGACATCAATGACAACCAACCTTAATCAACAGATTTGATAGTATTACTTTAGTCTTTTCAATTAAAGGTAAAACTCACCAATATTGGAAGGACACACAACAAATATTCATCTGTTATAAACACAACACCTGCTGTTGTCTATCGTGAGTTCTTGAACTTAGATAGCTTGCAAATTTACTTGGGAGAGTTCAAACTTCCTCTAAAGGCATACTTGTCTTGTCAGCAAAGACTTCATCTTTGCAAGTTTGAAAGTACAAATGAAGTTATCAACTCATTTCAGTGAAGATTATTGTGAATCATTTGTTCTTAAAGTATTCGAGTATTTTGGTAAATTGTGAATGAGTATAAGTCATACTCTATGATTCTTGCTTCATGTTTTTGACAAGATGGTTGATGTTTCTAGTCCTTACCATTATGATGTAGATTTCCCAAGTTTTGAAAGTCCTAGAAATTTTAACCATGATTTCATTCTTGTTGTAGAAAAAATGGCACAAAAGGGATGCAAATTTCTCTTATTAGGAGAACATCAACCTATGAAAATGTATAACGCTATTATCATTTATATAGTCTCTATAAATATATTATTCAGAGTCATGACTTCCCTTGGCCTCTTTCACAGAAAATTCAATATGATTGATAATATAGAAGGTAAGTGTAGACGCTTTGATTGATAACCTAGAAGTTAAAGTGTAGGGCCATGGGATTCCAATTGTATGAACTCAATAGAGTTACCTAGATTTGGGTTCAAGCTTTAAATTTTCTCGGATTCACTAGAAAGTTATGTTCCAGTTGTAGTGCATATGTTTTCTGGATTCAGTTAAGCAAGGAATCCACCAAAATCTATCATGTTTTATGCTTTGAGAACTAAAAGAATTAGTTGTTTTCTTAGGAGACAAAACCCAAAACGTATTGGTCAGAAACATCTATTTCATGTTGAATAATAAGACTGATTGAGGGGAGGCCAAATAGAAAATAAATACACGGGAATGGTTGAGAGGAGTCCAAATAGCAAACAAAAACACTTGAACATGTCATAAAAAAATTAACACTTATGTTCAATTAAAACTTTCTAAAATTCAATATTTTTGGAAGTTTGGTTTATGTTTATTATAATTGACTGAATACTCAAAAATGAATTTGAAACAAAAAAATTAATGTAATTCCATGAAAGAAAACAAGAAAATTTTAAATGCAAGGGTTTTTGGTTAGAGTGCAGAGGTGTATGATATAAGGAAAACATGAATTTTGTGTTTCGCAATGTAGAAGTGCTATATGTGTTGGGATTTGTAGGTTGAAGGATATTGTATATATGTTTATGTATCAGGTCAATCCTAGTAGAAAACTTCACTAATCTATTTTGCCTGGACAGGTTGCTTCAAACATTAACCATGTGGCCTACTATTCATATTATGCGACCTAAAAGTCCACTTTTGCTCTGAGTCCTTGTTGGTGGTTCAAATATTTTGTGACCTTTTTTTTACAGTTATGGCTCACAAATGCAATTAGCAGCATGTACAAAAAGGATTGTTCTTCCTAGTGATTTCCTGTGCATTACAACCATTCTATATGAATTGTTATTTTGAAAAGTTCTTTCAATGCTAAGATTGTATTCTGAATTCTTTTCCTTGTTGTCAATGTTGTAATGTATTTAGATAATTGACATGGATACATATAGGTACCACAGGCACTCAATGTCAGATTCGGGAAGTACTTACAAAACCCGAGATGAAATATCAGGTGTTAGACAGGTACTGCAAACTATTTGAAATTTACAGCTTAATGCATCAAAACATTTCCTGCTTCTAGTATTTATAATGACAGACTGAATTGAATATGATTATATTTTGGTGGTTTGCATTGCAGGAACATGATCCGATTGAAAGGATATGTAAACTTGTGATAGCTCATAACATAGCCACATCAGCTGAATTGAAGGTGCCAAAAGGATTCAATAGATATTATTTTTCCCCAGGATGATTTTTTTCGTATTTTGGCTTAAATGCTTCTGATCATATTCACCTAGTTTGCAAGGTTTGTAGTTCAAGATAGGTTGTAATGATTTGTTGTAACTTGAATTTTGTATAGGATATTGAAAATGAAGCAAAAAAAGAAGTCGATTATGTAATTTCCCTGGTGAAGATAAATACAATGTTTGGAATATCTGGAAATTATGTTTACATTTGTCATTCTTTGTTAAAATTTTCTAGGTTAGCTCTTCATTTTAAAGACCATAAATTAGCCAAAAGTTTTAACTTCAATAATTTTTCAATAATGTTTTGCATCAAGTAGGAATGTTCAGTGCCAAATTCTTTAGAGATTTTTTCTCATGTATACGTAAAGGGGTTTGTGACCGAGGTATCCAATATCTTGACCTTTTTGTGTAAATCTCTTGTAGTTTCTTTTTTTTAAATCATAAACTCATCATTTAGGTGTCACTTTTTGATAATGCAGGCATTTAGTGCAGATAGGAACTGAAAGGTTTATTGCCTTGATGAATGTTCTTTAAATAGTCCAATTTTTTTGAGTTATAGTTGAATAGAAAATAAGAAAGCAAATGTTAAGTGGAATTTATATCATTATTCATTGGTGTAAGGAGTTGTTGGGTCAACTCTTCCTGTTGAAAGATTTTAATTGACTAGTGTATTCCGTGGGAAGATACTCTAACAGGAAATATTCTCGTATTGTTGTTACTGCTATGGCTTCATTTTTTGCTGGCTTTTAACCATTTCACAGGAAGACAGTTCAAACTTCATATAAGAAAATGAACTGAAATATATTTCTACATGTTTCTCCAATTTTTCCTTTCACTAGTCTATTCTATATTAACAAAATTGCCTACATATTGTACCATATGTTCAACTCCCATTATTTTCATGTATACGATGGTTATCATGTGCATTTGACTTTAAGTACTAGGAATTTTATAAATTAATCAGAAGAATCCCATTTAATGGGTAACAGAAGTAGCTAAAGATATTTGTGCAATGTTGTTTCTCATTCTTAATATGTGCTTTAGATCATGCGGTGTTACCCTCTTCTATTTGACCTCAAAGTGATTTGTGCAGAACTATGGTTTTTTTTTTAAGTAAAAAAGTGGGAATTTCCTTCTAAATTAAGTATCAAAAAGTAAAATTATTTTTGGATTGCCCTCTGTTCCATCGATTAATCGGAAAAAAAAAATAGAGTTAACCCTTGTTCAAGGAAGACTAGTTTTCCATCAATCTTGTCAGAAGGAAACCAGGATTGATGGTGTGTCATTGTCTTAACTATGCATAGTGTCTTACATGTTGTAACTAGAGTCATATAAAAAACTATGAAAAAGAGACAGCTTTGAAGAGAACCATAGCTAATACCTGATGGCATCTGAGGTGGTGTCTACATCTAGAGCGCGTGATTTGGTTGGAATGACAAAGTTATGTAGGCAGGTTGGGAATCTTTGTCCTGGTGGTGCATTGGAATAGGCGTTGAAGAGCATGTCCACATGCTGGCACATGAGGGTGCCACGTGGTCCATCATCTGTCTCCTCAAGTCAAAAACCAAATTGAGTAGGTCTGGATGGAGTAGGGGTGGTAGGTTAGTCCATTGATTTTTCATGCAAGAGATGGGAGGTCGCATGAAGATTGTGCCATCCTCCTTGGCCTTTCCACTACACTGGAGTGCCTCTGCTTCCACTGGATCGCCTGATTTTTCCTTCCCATTCTGCTTCAGGTCTGCATCTTGAGGGTCCAAGTCTATTGGGGTATCCTCTTCGACATAGCAGGTGAATTCTTCTTCCTGTGTCACCATCGTTTTATCGCCATGATAGTCCTCGAGGGCAGAGAAGGAGGCTCCCACTCTGAAATCACTTGCTGGATCCCAATTGTCCGACACTGTGAAAAGGAGAAGCTCCGAAGTCTCCTGAAAAGGATCCTCTGGAATTTCCTCTACAACGTATGCCATGGGATGCTCCATGTTGGATGCTGCAACTGGAGGCTTCATAATGATTTCTTTAACTGGAGGCTCCACGATGATTGCTACAAATGGAGGCACATTACATCCAATTCTACTATGTTGAAGTTGGTTCTGGGCAATGGAAAGTGCCTGTTCCATTTTTTGCATGCGCTTTTGTCAAGTGGCATAGGAATGCCAGGTTGATCCTCGACAAGGCTTTCCTCGCTCGTGAGGCATCAAGCTAGGGATGCAGGTGGGAGGTCTGTTGAAGGGAGGAAGATGGCTGCTCCAAGGCTTGCAGATATAGCTCGGGTGTAGAGCAGAAATGAAGTGGAGAAATAGATGGTGCGGGCATGCTAAGAGAAGGAGGGTCGACGGGACATTCGGTGCCATTAATGCCTGTGCATGGATGAGCATCATAACTAGACTGCTCACATGAGGGGAAAGTCTTATTTCAGGAGGGCGGTAGCTGGAGTCTGCTTCCATCCTTAATGTTGAGGGGATGGGAGTCGATCGACCTCATTTAAGGCCAAGCCTGGCTCCACGCGATGTGTCTCGGGAGGTCTGCGTGGCACCCCATCCAGGGTTGTGCAGAACTATGTTGATAACTCCTTTCAAAGGCAATAGNCGTTTGTTCCTTGAGTCTTGTCCAAATGTTTCTTAAAGCCTAAATTCAAATACATTTGTTTCCTCTTCAAGGGATAGTGTTTGTAATTTCTATTACTTCACACATGGTGGGAAGTTCAATGGGATTGTGTGAGGGTTCGAGGATGGCATCATGATGTTGTGGGTTGCTATATCCTTCTAGAATTGATTCAGTCATAAACATAAGAGCATTTATTAATCAACTCCATACATAATATTGGAGTGGGAATCAACTTCATTTTGACATTCCTTCCGACTAGTAGGCAATCCAAATGCATTTCTGTTCTTTTCTTTGATTTTTCTAGAAAAATGATCAAATTAGCCTTCTGCATATTATGGATCAAACCTGATTCACTATCTACCTGCCATTTTTTATTGAAAATGTTGAATATTAAACCTCATTCTCTATCTACCTATCATTTTTTATTGAAAATACTGAATATGTTCAAATGGACATTTGTTTGAATGGCCACCCATACTTGTGAAGTTTATTTTTGACCTTTATGTTTGATGAGAGCTATGATTAAGAGTTGCTTGATTGTAGAACTGTTCTATCTATGCTGGAGTTTGTGAACTTCTCTCGATTATACAAGTTGAGAGGTTGGGTGCATTTCAAAGGAAAAGTTTGACATAACTAATTTCCTTTTTCATCACTACTGAAGTTGAGGAAGGCAGGGCAATACGCCTTAACTTGAAACTCAAAATATGAACCTTTTTGAAGGAATTGTCAGAAAAAAAGTTATTTACCACCCATATTTGTGAATGTTATTTTTCACCCTTATGTTTGATGAGAGATATGGTTGAGAGTAGGCTCGTTGGTAGTACTTTTCCATATATGCTTGGATTCATGAAGTTCTCTTGATTATGGAAGTTGGGAGGTTGACTACATTTCTCAAGCAAAGTTTGACAGAACTAATAGCCATTTTCCTTACTGCTGAAGTTTAGGAAGGCAGAGCAATATACCTTTTAAATTGAAACCAAAAGGATCAACCTTCTTGAAGGAATTGTTAAAGATTGATGTTAGTGTGCATTTTAAAAAATATGCCATTCTCTGTATAGTCTATTTTTTTTCTTCTCAAGGACAAGAATTAGATTGAATTATCTATTTTTTTTCTTTTCAAGGAGAATTAATAGATTGAATTATATCATGGGATTTTTATAGTACAAATTTAGATGAAATTTGTCTTAAAACATAGCCATGCCAATTTTCCTTTATAATGTTTGATTGTGAAGTAGCAAAGCTCGAGGCTCAAATCAAGATTTATGCATATTATATACCCACTTTCTCACTATGGCTTGGAAGGTCTACATGGAAAAGTCATCGATGGACTTGTGGAATTAAATTTTGGAAAAGAAACCATGTTCAAGGGGAATATAATTCATAAAATCCACTTAGGAAATGCATTTGGTCCCATCCACATGAAATGGCTTCTTATGGAGGAAACAACACGATACAAACTAGATTTGAACTTTGTTGGGGAGACTACAACTTCTCTTAACAACCCGTTTACCCCTTTCACTACACTCTGAACTTTAAGTAGCATCTCTATAGTGTTGGAAAAATACATGCCAAAAAGTACATTACAGAGGCAACCTTGGGGTGAAAAATGAATAAGATTAATGCCCTCCATATATAAAGTTCTAGTTAAAACCTTGGTAGCGAAAAATATGAGAAAATGTAGATTTCAATACTACCACTTAGAGAAATAGAGATCAAACATCATTGACAATTTAAATTATTAAAAACCTACAAGTCTTGAGAAATTTTAGGCCAAAAATACTTCAATGTGATTGCAAAGATTGGAAAGCTCCGGGACTTTGTATGAAGACAACAAATAGGTGATAGGGGTGAACTCTTTTGAAATACTCATGAGGTGGCTAACTCCCTGGATTGATCCACCAAAACAAAAGAAAAATTGTGTAACAACCTACCTTTTGGACTGTTAATGTTTTACAAGATTTTGAGAAAGTCAATATCACTATTGAATAAAAAAATTGAATTTCTCCCAACCTATATTGAAATTTTTTAATCAAGGACCAAGATCAAGCATTAATCTGGTGATGAAGCTTCACATAGGTAGAAAATCATGCAATTCTTGTATAGCATCTTGAAAGGATTTTGTGTTGTAAGAGCACTGATTATGCACAACAAACACATAGACGATAATGTGGAAGGGTGTGGAAGTGATTCAATGGATACTTTTACAATGACAAGGGTTTAAAACTGACAAACTCCAATTGAAGACATATCCTTTATTAAAAGACAAATGTAAACATTGTAAATAACAAAGCAATATTGGTGCCAATGGAGTAGAACTCTATTCGTTCCAATTGAAATCACTTTCCATTCATTTCCTTAATTCAATTGAAACAACGAGATATGTGTTAACTTACCCCAATCTGCATACAAGACTACAAATTCAAGCTTCAAACTTAAACCTGAAGTGTTCATGATGTCTCCAATCATTTCTCAATGATTTTAAAGCTCCCAAATAATTCTAAAATCAATAGGAACATGTTCTAACAATGATGTAGAAGATGAACCCTATGCTCATGAAATGATAATCTGAGCCAATGGGGAGACAAGTTTCTTCTATCAAAGACAAAGAACAAATGAGTTTGGTAAAACTCTATTTTCCTCAATCTCTAGGAATGGTTTAGATGGAGTATACAAAATGAATTTCCTAGAAACGTTGACCATGAGTGATAGTCATATATCCTTATCTACATTTTGTCTGTAACACCATGAAGTCTGGAGGGTGCTCCCATGAGTCTATTGAGACCATAGTGTCCTCCAACATCCCTTCTGTCTTAACAGTATATCAATTAGTCATCTGGAGAACAATAGGGGTTTGCCGTTGTAGATTTTGGAACTTTAGTTTTTCCATGGTTTCTTTAGTAATGACATTGATGGCTGCTCCTAGGTTAATCAAAGTGTTTTATATCAGGATATAGGGTGATTTCTTATGTGGATGTCTACTATAGGGATGCTTGGATAAGAATATTTGGGATTAAGAACTTTCCCCAACATAAGATCTTTCAAATTGCAATGGCACATCTTGAAAGAGTGGGGGGGCTCTAAATTCAAATACAAATAATCTTGACTCTAGAGTGTTTCTCAAACGTCATCATGGAAACCTTGGAGAGGAAGCAATGTGGAATGATATAGGAAACACACTAGGACCACGAACATTACCAAATATCTATATGCCTATTATAAATTCTACAGCCTAATGATATCTAATAACTGGGGACAAGGCCCATTCAAGGCTCTCATGAATCTTAGTGGGAAGATAAGATCACAGCTAGTAATGACATCCTGAAAGGTGCTTGGAGATGACCACAAAAACACATTACACTTCCAATAGGCAATGCAAATATCCCCAAGCCTCTTGGGACCTATCACTCAAAATACCATGCATGTGGCTAAAAGACCATGCATGTGGCTAACTCAGAGGAGGAAAATCACTAATCTAGGCCCTAATCAGCGACAACCATCCATTTATGACCCTTCCTAGCAACAAAAAACATGGCAAGTTCCTTTTTAATTTCTTCCACTTGGAATCTAGTGATATCCTCATTAAAATACATCTTGTTGGGAAAAAATAATATCATCTTTTTGGTTCTCAAAGCTCATCGTGTCATGACCTCTCGGGCATGTCATAACCTTGTGGACATGCCCAGTTTATGAAGCCATGTCATGATCTCTTCGGCATGCCCTGTTTATGAAGCCATGACATGATTTCTTGGGTATGCCCCATTTATATTATGTCACGACCTCTTGGGCGTGCCCCATTTATGAAGCCATGCTATGACATCTAGGGCATGCCCAAATTATCAATGCAGATTAGCATAGTTTGTCAATGTTGAGTCAAATTTGGCTTCAGCAATTAACATCCACTTCATTAATTATGAATGCCTATAGTGATCTACATATATATGATTCATATGATTGAGATGATATTTCTTAGGGCTTACTATAGGTCTAAAATATTTTCAACCATCCTTGATGTATAGATAGCTCCATAGTCTCTACAAAGGAAACGTTTTCAAAACTTGGATGCCATCATCACTATCCACAAACAAATATCTTTGTGAGACATGGGAGACTAATGTTTTTCTTCTCTTAATAAATATGTATACATATGATTTATTTCAGCTCTATTGTGCATCACAAAAGATTCTATGAGATCATTACTCCCATATACCTACACAAATATCGTCTCACTTGATTTCCTAAAGCCTGCAAGCTCATGAATTTTAGTCAACATTTAACATCAATACCAAACCTAATCAGACATTGATTTCACAAATATTAATTGAAAACATTGAACAACAATAAAGATTCATACAAGTTCATGATAATATGCACCGCATGTCTTAACAAGAGGGTTAAAGCTAAGATTTATTTTTTCAGTTTTTTAGTATTTTCGCTATTCTTCAAAAAAGTATTTTTTTATATTGCATTTCATTTCATTTAAATTTGTGATGAAACACAATGTAATTGTTTTTTCTATAAAAGAAAAAATGCTTCACATATCCCACATGAATAAGTCTTCTTCTAACTTATGGCACTTTTATTGCACCAACAAAGCCACTGGTTTGTTATCTGATCTTTAAGGAAAAGAAAACATTGTGGCAAATAATAGAAATAAGCACCTTTGGATTGCAAAGTGAGGGCCTCATATTTGAAAATCACCCATCACAAACACCAGTAAGAGGAGAAAATGTTTCAAGTTCCTCACCAGCTATAGACTTGTACTTTACACCCTTCACAACCCCATCCTTATCAATCAAATAAAGTACAGTTCTTTGCTCCAAATGAACCCTGCAGTCACATGAAATTTGATTCAAATTAGCTTCTAGTTCACATTGGTCATACAAGAAAGAATGATACAAGAATGGAGCAGAATGAAATTCACATTGCAACCTAATAAAATGCCTTAATTGTGTAAATTAGTTATAATTATAAGTCTTCTGGATTATATGCACTAACTGCAATTCCAACCACCAAGAATCATGTGAAGCTAGAAATAAGACCCAAGTTTGGATTGGTGTAAGTTTTACCCCAGTACAACATGCATAGAAGGCTTAAGACATGCCATTACTATAACGAACTAAATAAGTTAATGATAGGAGTAGTACCCTGAAAGACTGAAGAATTGGTCCCTCTAACATATAACGAAGTTTAAATGTGCCCACATTTTTAACTAAGAAATGAAGGTAAAACATTTCCATCGACAAAAAGAGTTCAAACACTCAAGGGTGCACTAGAATTTATTGTATAGGCTTGTGAATGTGTTGTTGCAAAATGTTGTTGTGTGTTGCAACAAGATATCTGAATTTCTGAACAACAAGCAATATTTCTAGGAAAAGATTTTAATTATCCACAGACTCAACTTAAGTTTGAAGAGTTTTATGAATAATTTTAGTAAAGAAAGCTTCCTTTAACTATCGATATATGAAAGTATGTACAATTTGGATATTTTTACCTAAAAAAGAGGGAAGCATGGAAGCCACCACAAGCTAACGAAGAGTAACCTACAAAATCCCTAGAAGCTATAAAATTTGTCCAGATCATAAGTTCTATCAAAACCACCACCTTGGTATACAACAATAAAACTATTGTCCTCAAAAAACCACTTGGAATAAAAGAAAAATAAACTTAAAGTTGTGCAATTAATGCAAAAAACAAAGTGATAGCACATATCCAAGATAATCATTTAGGTTGTTGCCAGGATTAGACTCGAATCAAGAGTAGGGTCATCTTCATCATTCATGGAGGGTCTTCGCCCCATCATTAAGTTAGATCTGTAGTGCCCCAACCATCATTTTCAGGCTGCTTTTCATTTTCCATGATAGCCAATGAAAAAGTTGGGAAGTTATTAGTCAAAAGACACAAAGGAAAATTGTGAGTGTGTCTATGTTGCCACTCCTGTGTTTCTTGCTCTATTTGGCCAACTTTGTGTCATGGCCTCCCATAACTATGTTCAAAATCTATATTGCCTGGAGAAGGCAGAGATATAACAGCAGGCACAAGTGTGCCACGTCCAGCTCCACTTTTGTTTGGCCCTGTATAGTGATATGCAATGGGAGAATGACATATGTCAACAAACTATCAGCCCAATATAAAATCTGTTGTTTGGGCCCAACTAAACATAAAAGCACTCTATTTTTTCCCAGATACGGTTGCTATGCACATGGATCTATACTCTTTGAATATAATTTGAGGCCACCTACTCTTGAGGAGGCTATTATAACAATCATTGGGCATTTATTGCATGTCTATCCATGAGATCCATCCATTGGGGGAGTTTGTTGCTTCATTAGAGAGAGTGCCTTAGCTTGTTTTACTATTTTGGGCATCTTGTTGACATTTCATGATGGCCGACCCCCCTATTTTGTGGAGCGGTCCCTTGGATTTTGCATTGTGGAATAGTTTGAGGATTTTCTTGATGAACATTCCTTTGGATGACATTGCAAATGTTTCACTGAGATATTTGACAGTGTCAAACAAGCTCAATCTAAGGAGGTGTCTTGCTTGAGGAGAGGACAAGTGGCATTCCCATTTATTTGTCCTTCTATTTTATTATGTATTTTGAATTATCTATTGGAGGTAGTTAGGAGATATGCTATTTTTATTCTTCCTAAGAGAGATTATGGATCTAGAACTAGCTTATTATTATTTTATTGTTGAGGGTTTTGAGCTAGATCCCTATCTAAAGAGAAGCTCTCTCATTGTAGTGGTTTTTGAAAGTTTGGAGAAATACCGTTGGGATAGATTTGAATATCTTATGAATGCCATAAAGTTTAAAGGTTATTTTTCATGTGAGGTTCTTCATTTTCATCTATATTTTTGTTCTTATGGTTGCTAAAATTATGTTGCAAAGAACTTCATATAAAAGACAGTTTTTCCATTGGGGGAAAGGTTTGGTTGAGGTATTTCTTATCCATTTCTCTTCTTGTTTTTGTTTTTAAATTAGATTTACTTGTTTCTTTAATTTCATTGAAAGATAGGGAAGATTTATGGTTTATAGTAAAAACACACCTCCTATGTAAAATAGGAGCACCTTTGGAAGGGTCCCTCATAGTAACGTTTTGCAATCTGGAACAACCATCATTGTCTGATTTTTAACATGTTGTAGCAGCATTATCACTCATTCTCATCTCATATAAATCAAACCCTCTAAATACCCCTTGACTCCATTTACCCAAATTCGATGTTTGGAACTAGTCTACCCTTTCAACCACCCAAAATATAACATAAAAATCAATCTTTTGTTTTACTCAATCTCGAATTTACATTGACCCTTAAGGATAGATTTAGTAATCCTATCCTTGGAGATACACCCTTTGTGCTAGAGGAGAGTCAACCTAAAGAGAGGGAAGGTGCTATTGTGGTGATATTGGATAGCCCTTATTAGTTTCCTCTATGGTTGCACCCATTATTAGGGATTTATAGCTTAAGTGAAACACTGGGTAGTAACAAGTCACATGGCACCGCATTCACATTCATAACCTTAGAATTACCAGATTCCTTGGTTACCCCTGGAGCCTACTTTGGGGCACCCATAGCAGGGATCTTAGTACACAAGCTCCATTTTGGGTAAAAGTAACCATCAAGGCATTGCAGTAAAGGCACTAGAAAGTTGTCTTGAGTTCCTTTGTTCATTAGTTGTTTTGATGTATGAACGAATAAGGTTCTTTCAACATTTATTTTGTGGGAAAATAATGGGCTAACTTGTTTCTTTAAGTTGGGTAATATTATCATTGGTGTCTCTGTGCTAATTTAGGTATTTGGCATTCAACAAGTATAGCAAGCATCATGTACAGGTTCATGCAATGTTTTGCAAGATATTCATTGTTTCATGAGCAGCATTCCAACGATTCATTATTTATCTCTTGTGCTCATAAGTTGAGATTATAAGAAAATGATAGTCTAAGAGAGCTATAGGGACTAGAATATGCCTGCACAACATCAATATGCATTTAATTCTAGTGAGTTTTGTAATGGGGAAAACTGTTTTTTATTGTTGCCTCGTTTATTGTCTTCTGTGTATTAATGTTGTCTTGTAATTAATGGATGTAGGTATGTAAGGAAACACATGGGAAGAAATAAATTGAAGTATTTTGGACCTTTAATGTGTCAAATGGAAATGTTAGTTCATATCTGAACAAGGAGTTTCTTTTTCAAAGCACTGCGCATTAGTCTTCTTTTACTGGCTGGATTTACAGATGATGTAGATCGTAGAGAAACAAAGTATTGCAATTTGGATTTGATTGAGAAGTATTAGAGGTAAAGGACTACAAGAAGTTTCCTACTTAAATAACATGACATAATGAAGATGCTCTAATGCACCATGAGATCCCTTTTCCAAATCTTGTTGGGTGTTCAGGTTTAATATTTTAAAAGTTTATGTACAGTAAAAAAATTTCAAATCTTGTAATGTTGTGAGAGTTGTTGTTCCAGAGTCTACACTTATGGCTATAAAGTGTAGAGTCTAAGCATCTAAAGTGAGTGAATGGAAAAATGGGAAGAAACAACTTTGGGGGATGAAGCTATGGCCGATCTTTGAGTTGTCTTTGTCTAGATTCCAAATATTTTTGAATGTTGGTATCTTGTTCGATGGCCTCCCATGAACGTTCGAGTTCTGTCCGGGTGATGGCAGTATTAAGTATTATATTGTAAATATTTAAAGCGATGCTGGTTTGATCCGATAGGCCGGGTTCGATGTTGGGATTTCTTATGACAAGTACATTCATGGGGAGAACATAGCTTTAAAAGAGGGTTGATGTTTTAAACTGCTTATTTCAATTTTAGATTATACAAGGAAAATTCAGTGAAGCCAATTGAAGGGTTTAACAAAATCGAAGGTCGTTTTCCGTAACTTAGTTAAAATCTTGAAACTGAGTGTGAAAACATAGAGCTATCAACAATGTGGGGCATTAATTTCAAAGGAATCCCATGTTGTAGTAGGAGAATAAAAGAAAGAAATACCTTGATGAAAGCATATAATGTAGAGATCTAAGTAATTCACAAGTCTTGTACCTGCTAGTAGCTGATACAGAGGAAAAGTTGTAAATAACTAGATAACTAGAACCTGATCACCACAATAGAAGTTATACTAAATTTCAGCTAAAACATTCATCAAATACGTATATGTAAAAAATGACATGAAGCATGAAATAACAGAGGAAAACACATAACTCAATATTGACGGAATATGGAGTCTTCAATTCACTTTTCATTAATCCTGGCTAAAAATAACTTTCTCTATTACAATCTACCACCCCCCCCCCCAAAAGCCCCCCNCCATCTATCTCTTCCTAAATGTATATTTAAAAAAAAATCTAAACATTTAGAATTCTGATCATTTTGGAAACTTGTCAGTTGCAAATGAAAAAATGGAGTGTTTTATCTCCTCATCTTTTGTCTTCCCTCGTAAGGCCGAAGCACATTTCTTTCTCTTCTCTTCTGGCTCCAGAAATAGAACGGGTTGACATCTATCATTATTTAGCACCAAAAACCTACCCCTTCTCCTACTCGATGCAAATGACACACCTTTCCACCAACTGGGCTATCAACCTAGAAGGCTCTGCTTGGTTGCTTGCCTCAAAGGTGTAACAACTCTTCGCCAACTGTGGCAACCTTTTCCCTACTTTTCGGTCTTCCGTGATGATAGAGTATAATTGTAAACTTGGCTGTACTAGCCATTTGTCCACTTGAACCATATCAAGATGGATTATCTGGGCTATCTCCACATTTTCTTTGATTTCCAGCAGGTGTTTAGCTATATTGATTTTTCCTAGCGTCCCAACAATGCCTTCCTTATCAAGGTTTAACAAACTTTTATTTATCAAGGTGAACATTTCCTCACAAGAATTCATCACCTCATTATCTCTTCCCCTGCTTTTTGATATATTCTGCACCCAGATGTTCAACAAGATATTCCCTCTAGTTTGTTATGCAATGGATAATTTGGAGTTGTCGACCATCTCTATCTTCACCGTAGCTATGACAACGTCTTAGAAATCAACCAAATCTACCCCAGCTTCTCTTTCTCTCAAAGAAATATTTTCTAACACTTGACCTATCGTCTGAAAGTGGTTTTGAATGGTTCCCACTTTTACAATCAAGTCTTGTTGAGTCGTTAATACCTTCTGTCGGATTTTGACAGCTTGGGATCTGAACATTTTTATGTCTAAAACCTAATTCTCGGCAACATCCAATTTCAATTGTAACTCTATAATTTGCTGGCCCTATTGGCTTACCTGCGTTTGGCTAATTTGTGCCGACTGGTGCACCAGCTCAAGGTCGGATCTAAGTTTATTGATTTCCTGTAGATCGACTATTCGGGCTTGCTCGAGGCTTTTTCTCACCTCATCCTTGGAATTTTCTTCAGCAGTAGCCACTTTATCTTCCAACTTACTGATCAAGAGGTTCTTTCGTTTCAACTAGTCCTTCAAAGTTCCAACTGAGTACTGATTGGCTATAGCATAAGCCTCTAGTGTTCCTGCTATCTCGTCTATGAATTCTTCCTCTTTCACGGCCTTTCCATCTGTCATGATTTTAAATTTTTTAGCCACTACGCCCTCTCTTTGATATAATTCTTGCCTCACCATTGCCTTCCTTTTTTTATCAAATAAAAATTTGTTAGGAGGCAGCTCCTCTATAGAAATGGGCGTCAGTTCTTCATTGAAAATCCACCCCACATCGGGATTCCCTTTTGTGAACTGTAAGGGCGTGATAATAGCAATCAGACTGTCAATTTCCTTGGATGGTTGTTTCAGGGTAACATCTGTGGCTGGCTTGTTTGACATGAGTGATAGTGAGTCACCTGACCCTTGCGAGGGTATCCTTGCTTGAACTTGGACCTGCTTGCCCAGTGTACCCTTTTTGGGGTTTACTTCCTGTTGGTAGGGGATTTTGGCTCCTCTCTCTGAGGTCCTAGCCTCCCTTGTTCTTTGTTGGTTCTTTTCCTTGTTAGGAATCGAGTCCTTTGAACCTTTGGCTTATGTATTCTCTATAACCGAAAGCCTTGGGGTTTCACTCTGTAAAATATGGGGGAGACAACTCTGTCAGTGCTCCTGGAATTTAAAGAAATCGGCCATATCTCTTGGTGGCGGGACTTGAATCTAACTTAGGACTTCAGAGTAGGACCTCACACCCTGGAATATTTCATCATGAGGGGAATCCTCATGTTCATATCTCTTCAAGCCACAACTCGCTAGGTGATTGATCACAACCTTACTAGGGTCGTGCTTCTTGAACTCAATATCCACCAGCTTCATTTCTTCTAAAGTTATAGCCTTGGATTTGGCATTGCCAAAATATAACAAGGAATATGCACCAATATGAATGGGGAAGGGAGGCCATACCTTTTTTGATACTACTTTGAGATCTTTTCTTATTCCGCCAAGCACAGTTTGCCTAGCGATCTTGTGACATAATAGCTTATTTGGCAAGAATAGCGGTAGATCATATGGAGGAACAGAGGTGCCAAAAACCCTAATATATGAAAATTTTGCCTCTATATACCAATCTGCCATGCTACTCAGGTTTGTCATGATACTATTTGAAATCCTAGGAGGTGACTGGCTGAAGATGGCGACATGCAATGGCACCATTACCCAGTTGAAGATCTCGTAGATGAATTCTTTATCTTTATCCTCCCAAATCTTCAAGTGGTAGACATGAATAGGCTCTTTATTAGATGGAGCCTAGCTCCAGTTCATTAGTGTGAAGGGTTTCAAGAAGCAGATGGCATCCATGATGTAAGCAGACATAAAGAATGAAGTTTCTTTCTTACTTTCCCTCTGTTCTTGATATTCAATAATTCGACTGGTCAGACTGTCAGACAACAGTTTGGCCCAGTCGAAGGAGAAACCCTCAACAAATGTATGAATGAGTGAAACCCATGGGAGGAAAAAATGGGTAGTGTCCTCCTTCCCATACAACCTGTAGGCCATCATCGTTGTGTACTTGAATTGTGGCTCCAAGGAAGAGATTGAATAGATCCCATGAGTATCAGCCCTTAATTTCGCAGGGTGTGAGACCCAATATTTGATCAGATCGAATAAAATTTTTGCATACTGCTCGCACTCCTTCTTCCTGAAACCCTCTAGAAATTCTGCATTGCAAGTAAGGTTCAGTGTGGGTGACAATTTATACATTGCCCGCAAATGTTCTGGCCTGAAAGTCCCAATCATTACCTTATGTTTGCTGATAATCGTACTGGTCGAGATGTCCACATGGTCAAGTGCCCACCTGATCATATCAAAATAGGGAAGAAGTTTGGACCTCACCGTTATTTTGTGCATCTCTGCTTGAGCGACGATTTTGTATTTTGGTTGATAAGTCATCCTTCTCATTGTCGCTAGAAACATCCGAACAGTTTATCGACTCGTATTGCAGAATGTTGGAAACATATGACCATGTCTTGACAGAATTAATACTTCGAGGTGAGGTATCGGAAACAATGTCTGAACCCTAACCTAAACTCTCAGCAGCTGCCTTGGGCGCTTTTCGTGGAGCCATGATAGAGAAACCTGCAACTGGACCTCCTGTCAAAAAAATTGAAAACACAAACAACAGTTATCCTGGTGAAATGGCTATGTGCTCAAATAGGAATGAAAACTGAAATAATGAAGGAAAAACTCTCTATCTTGGTCATTTAAGCCCATGGGTGTCCTTGCGAATAGAATGGTCAAATCGATTAATAGAAATATTTAGAAGTAAAAAAGAGATCCTACTATCCGTCATCTCACTGCAATTCAAATAAATGCCATAAATTATTGATGATTCATAACATTGAAAAATTCAAGATCATTAAATACTTCATCTGTAAACCACGTGTGTTAAAATTTGTTTAAGGCGATAATTAATTTTCTTTAGTTCTTTCAATTTGGTGCACTTAGTTGCTAATCCCCTTTTCAACGTTCGCCACATCGGGTGTTTTTTCTCTTAACCACTGAACCTTAAAAACCCGAAATCGCGATGGTGCGAGTTAATTGATTAAAAGTGATTTGACATAAGCCTTTTAATGAATCCTTGCTTAATTAAAGAAAATCATGACTTCATGGATTGGGGTTACGAAGGTGCTGCCCTTTATGGAAACAATCACTAAGTCGTGAAATCACGATAGTGACTGACTAGGGTTTAAAGTGATTTGTTCTTGATACTAACCTAGGTAACTTTAACACAACTTCACGACTTCACAAGTCGGAGGCTTGAGAGATGTTCAACGCGTAACTCTTGAGAGCGAGGGTATGAGGTACTAAGAGATGATAAGCCCCACTTAGTATTTTAGTAATGGTGATTAAAATTAGGAATTTTTTTTCCATTTCGCACGTCAAGATACTGCGACTTTAGGGGTTAGAAACGTGAAACAAATGAAGTCCCGAAATCCAACCATTTTAGGCTTAAGTATAACATTTAATGTATTTAGAGAAAGGCAGCTCCAACATAGGCTCCGACTAGGGATCTCGTCTCCTTGTGGGATGAGAAGGACAATAGACCAAGTGCCTAAGAAAGGGTATATGGAGTCATCAGTTTGCTTCAGTGAAACTTCGTTTGGAAAGGGGGTGCAGAGGAAAATTTGAGGTTTTGACTTTAATTCCGAAACTTTCCAAAACTCGACATGATTCCTAAACTCAATGAAATTCCATTCGGTAACTTTCCCTTCCTCGAGACTGAATTTGGAGTTGCTTAAGATGGTCCAATCAATCTTAGGAAAATTAACATATCCGGTAGGGTTTAGCTTGCGTAAAAAAGAAGTAAATTCCATGATTTTAATCGAGGATACCTACATGAACTCAAGTTGTGGATCTGGTTTCAAAAATGTTGATTTTCAGAGTGTAGCATAATTTAAGTATGACCGCCTTACATAATATCTTAGATATTGCTTCACTGCCTACGAGCCTGTTTAGTACCCCGGTGAAGTTATCTGGTTCCCTTTATTGAATTTCCTTTCACCACTCCAAACTGTAATCTTGCATTTAAATGCTAAGATGAGGGAAATCATTTTATGAATTTCCTTTCATCATCTATTTGGACTAGATGGGGGCAATCAATATGAATTTCCTTTCACCATTTTTCTTATACTTTTCTTTTGAAAAGTGGAGTGGGGGCAATCAATTGGTGTAAAAAAATACCAGGGGTGATATTTGTGTATATATTCATTATAGAGGCTTGTCAACTTGCTTTGAGTGCTCTGGACCAACTTTCTCTTAACCTTCACAACGTCCTAGTCCATAGGAAAATAAGGGAGAATTCATTTCCAGGGGTCTTCTTTTAAGCAAGACTTAACCATTTGAAACCTGTTAAAATAACTAAGAGAGTTAAGATCCGCCTATGCATGTCTTTGTTCAACAGGGGACCGAGGAGTCGCGAAGGCCAGCTTACTTCCTAAGACACTCTCCAGTTTCCAAAATTGAAGCAGAACCTCTTTTCCTCTGTGGATGGTATGGGCGGGTGTCAAAGCTTAAGGAGAAAGGACCAAGGATGAAAAAGGGAAAGAGAGAAGACTATGGACCTCAAAAACCTAGATGTTATCATGCAATCCTGACTCACCTGAATACATCATACTTGTGAGACCACCTATGTTTTAAGTGATGTTCGTTTGAAATCCAGACACTTAGGCAATTCATACCTTGGCCTTACCACTTCGTTCTCCTCTAAAAGGAAAATATTTGTCACCTGTTTCGGGTGGGTCAATTTCCTGATACATGACCGTCCCTTTCTCCTTTTGCGGTTTGGGCTGTAATTCGGAGGCCTGTATGAAACAACATGAAGAGTATCAGGTCTTCAGGATTTATGGGATTCTGTGTGTCAAAATTTATGTCTCTACTTCTAGGAAATCAACAGCCTGTTTTGTTCGCGATGAAAGTGAACTTAACAAAAAGTTTATAAAAATAAAAAGGAAAACACAAACCAGTATATGCAATGGAGATTTGGAACTCATTTATTGCATATAGTGCTTTAAATAACGCCCGTTGACAGGGGTGTTGAGGGTTTTACCATCCAAATTCTCTAACAGAAATGAATTCTTCCCTTTAGAAGCTGAGACTTTGAATGGTCCGTACTTGATATGATCAAATTTACGATGTTTTGTCAAATCTTCCCTCCTAGCATCCCATTTCAAAAAAAAATCATTGGGGAGGAAATATCTATTTTTGGATTTATGATCGAACAACACTTTCATGTTGTCCTGGTATTTCTGCATCCTTCCATCCACCTCGGTCCCGCGTTGTTGGACCTCAATCAACTACTTTATTCTTTTTGTGATGTGGTTTGGCTCTTCTTTCTAATCTTTCCAGAGCTTCATTACAGGGAGCGCTAGATTTATAGGTAATACCACATCAGTCCCATATACCATTTGGAAAGGAGAAGTACCAATGGATTTCTTCGTACCTATCCAATTTTCCCATAAAATGTACTTTAAGTGTACATGCCAAGATCTTTTTTTTTCGCTCAACACCTTCTTAATTATGGTAATTAAACTTTTATTTGATGATTCAGCTAACCCATTACCTTGAGGGTAATATGCAATGGACTGGCCCAATACAATGTTATATTTTTGGAAAAAGATGACCATTGCCATAGACTTGAATGCCTGGGCATTATCCGTTACTATCTTTCAAGGACAGCCAAATCTGGACAGTATGCTCTCTTCTAGGAAATCTATCACCATTGAATCAGTCACATTTCTAGTCAGAATAGCCTCCACCCATTTGGTGAAATGATCTATGGCGGTGAGGATCCATTTGTGTTGAGCACTAGAATGTGGGTTGATTTCGCCTATAAAATCTAACCCCCATTGTTGAAAAGGGGCTTCGGTTTTGACAGGAACCAGAGGTAGTGTTGGGAGCTTTTGTTTTCTTGTGAACAACTGGCAAGGGTTACAGGATCTGACTTTGACGTTGACATATGAGAAAATTTTAGGCCAATAATATCCCACCCTCATGATTTTATAAGCTATTTCCCTCCAGGTGTGATGCCCTCCAGGTGTGATGCCCTCTGCACACTCCTTCGTGGAATTCATTTATGACCCCCTTTGTTTCTGATTCTACCAAACAAACCAGTAGGAAGCCTAAGGGGTCCTTCCAGTACAGTTGACTTTTGGATATACAATACTTCACTGCATGCATCTTCAGTGTCTTGGCTTTAGTTGGGGACAGATCGCTAGGGCATTTCAGGGTTAGTAGGTAGGACATTGTACCTTTATACCAATCTGATAAGGAAAACTTCTCTTCGATTCTAGATATAGCTATTTGGTCATCAGGCTCGTTTACATCCCCATGTCCTTCGCATCCTTGCAGGTTATTTATTTTGAGTGCTCTGAAATTTGATTCTGCCATGAGCTTAGCCAAACCTTGTCCTTTTACTAGTTTCGTTAGTTTTACCTCTAGGTTGAACTCTTGAATTTTAGTGAGCCATCGACCCCTCTTTCCATCACTGTCAGGCTGAACCAATATATCCTTCACAGAACTGGTGGGAACATATGCGATTACCTTGGAGTATAGCACATAAGTTCTAAAAGCCTTCAAAGCCTTAACCATAGCATACACTTCTTTCTCTATTATATCATATCTCAGTTCAGCATCTCTAAGACATTTACTAAAAAAGGCTATTGGTTGCTCAAAACCCTCTTCATTCTTTTGGAGAAGTATTGCTACCACTATGTGTTCGGAGGTGAACAAGAAAATCAGGAAATCCTTTAGGTAATCAGGGCTTTCTAGTATGGGCGCTTCACTGATAACTTTATTGATGCATGCAAATGACGCTTTAGCCTCTGCCATCCATTTCACTTCATTGTTATTCTTTGGCATATCTGTGATCAATTTCACGATTTCAGCAAAGTTTGGGATAAATCTTCTCAAAAAAATTATTTTTCCTAAAAATGACTGAATTTCTTTTATATTTCTAGGAATATTTATGGTGTCTATAGCTTCTACCCTTTTAGGGTCGATTTTGATTCCATATCGAGACACAATGTGGCCCAATATTTTACCTTCTTGCATCGCGAAGTAAGACTTCTTGGGGTTTAAATACCAACCAAATTTTCGTCATTTTTCAAATGTTTGCTTCAGGTGTAATAGATGGTCTTCGTCAGATTTAGAGAAGACAGTCAGATCATCGAGGTAGATAACCACGAATTTATATCTTTCACCAATGAAGGCGATATCCATAGTGCGTTGGAAGGTAGCACCTAAATTCAGCATACCAAAAGGCATTTTGTCATACATAAATGTGCCCCAAGGGGTGGTGAAAGTTGTTTTTTCTTTATAATGCTTGTTGACAACAATTTGATTGTAACTGGAAAACCCATCGATCATCGACGTCCTATTTGCCTCGACTACTTTTTCCAAAACGTGATCCATTTTGGGTAGAGGATGGTTATCTTTGAGAGAGGACTTATTTAGATTTCTAAAGTCTACACATAGTCTGATCTCCCCACTTTTCTTCCTAACTGGGACTAAGTTCGCCACCCAGTCAGAGTACGTGAGAGGTACAATTATTTTTGTGTCTAACAGCTTTTTCACTTCTCTTTCAACCACAAGTAGTAAAATGGGGTTGGTTTGTCTGAGCTTATGTCTGAAGGGTTTAACACCAAGTTTCAAAGGTATCTTGTGCTCGATCACAGAGGTATCATAGGTTCTGAGCTCATCGTAAGACCATGCAAAGACGTCTTTATATCACCTGAGTAAGACTGTATACTTGATTTTTATATCAGGAGGAAGGTACTTTGATAACTTCACTATCCTAGGCTCTTTGGTGGTTTTCACGTCACAGTCTTTGACCTCCTCTGGTTGGGGCTATAGGGTGGACTTCAGAGGCATGTTGTTTTGATAAAACAACCTTTCCATAGGTATCAGGCCCTTAGGGATCTGATTACTTTTTAAAACTAGCAGGTGATGATTTGTAATTTTTTCTCGGAACTCCTAAGGTTCCTCCCCTTCTTGCATAATCCAGGTATTATTGTTTTGGTTTTCCTGGTCAATGTGGGTTTCAAAGAAATCATCCACCATTTCCAGGAACTTTCTTATCTATTTGTCATCTTCAAAAACCTGCTAGTGTTGTATGTTGTTTGGTATGGATGGTCTGTGCCTTACCTCTATGTGGTATTTTAATTTGAATGTGGTAGGGGGTGTGAAAGTCGAATCTTCTTTGGCCAGTGAATCGACTTGCTGGTTTTCGGCTCGTGGGATGAAATGAACCTTTACCAATGAAAATAATTTTTCCACTAGATCCCAGGCGCAATTTCTGTAGGACCTCAGTCTCGGGTGCTTGGCCTAGTACTGCCGATTTACCTGCTTCATAATCAGTTCAACATCTCCATAGACCTCTAAGTTCTTTATCTTTAGCTTCTTGGCAGCTTCCAGTCCTAAGACTAGAGCTCCATATTCACAAACATTGTTTGTGCAGTCTACATCCCACTGTAGCCTGTAAGAGAAGGTAATGAAAAATTCATTTTCAAGTTCTACGAAAAGCACTCCCGCACCTGCTCCTTCACACGACGAAGCACCATGAAAGAACATTTTCCAAGTTCCAGTGATGTACACATTTTTAGCTATCTTTTCGGTTTTGATTTCATTAATGTCACTTTCTTCTTTACAATTATGTTCAGTATTGTCAAAGGACAGAATACAATTTCCCAGGTCTTGATCGACAATGTAAATAGGGTAATTGTTAGGATTATGTGGATCACTTACCGTATATGCCAACCGTGTTTCCCTGTATAACCGTGTGAACTATCCACCAAAAACAGGGATTGTGGCATAAGTCATATCCAACTGAAGGGATCCCCCAAGCTTGGCTCTCCAAGATCTAGATAATAGTAAACCATACTTTGGGGGTATATCAGTGACAACTACATCCATTAGGCCATTTTTCACTGGAATCTGGGCGAGGGTGACTACTAAATCTTTGATCATGCATGTGCACTTAACTCTCCTTGAATTGAACAAGTAAAGATCTCCGTAGGTTCTGGTGATTTCGAGGCCTAGTCTATCCATAATAGATTTTGGCATTACGTTATGAGAGGCCCCAGAGTTTAGCATGCAATTATGCAACAGTCAATCATGCACTTTCAGGGTAATATGGAAGGGGGTGACGATATCTCTGGCACCTTCAAAATGTGCACCAAAAGTGATATTAGGTTTGTCATCTTCCAGATTTATCACGTCAGACTAAATCTCTAGATCTGAAAAATTTATCATCTTGGTTATTTGTTTTTGGTACACAGGATTCTTCACCAACTCGACCAAAGGTATTGGTATCTTGATCTTTTTTATCTCGTTTTCTAGGCAGAAAACTCCCGCAATTTTATCTGTTTCCTTGGCTAAAAAATCAGACTCTTTCTTATTCATTTTATTTAGTAGAACTGGTTTATTTTCAACGTTTATGGTTTTGGGTGTCCGCATTTCAGCTGCCTTAGTTCTTCTCACTTGGGTTTCGGCCTCTTTTATGTTGGTATTCTGTGAGTCTACCCCTATGTTATTTCACATCTCAGTCTCTTTCTGGGTGGGCTTGTATGTTTCGCCCAGAGGAAAAAAAAAATTGGGTTGCGTAGTCGACACAGGTTTGTTTTTGGGCCTCGGATTGTATTTTTGTTGGAGCTTGGCCATTATGGTGTCATCCATTCCTTGATAAGCAGGATCATCAACACCATTTAGGTTATTGTCTTCAACCGATGATTTTTCAGTGTTCAAGGACTTGTCATAATCTTCTTTCGTTAAGTGAGGTTGTATACAGTCATCACCTAAGTTGTTTATGTCTTCTTCCAAGTCTTCGAACTCTTGCATATCATTTCCTCCAATAAAATTTTCATTTTTTAGAGGTGATTAGATCTTTTGGTCTTCATTTTTAATTTGTTTTGGTTGAAACTGAGGATTGGGATTTCTCCTGAATTCTCTCTTAACGAATTGATCATCTTTGGATTGATATGGATCCATTCTCGAGATTTTGTTTGATAGTTATTTTACTATCCTAGCCATGTCATCCATTTTGGCATCTAAGGATCTTCCAGATCCAGAGGGACCTGCTTGTTCTCTAAGATGTCTAGTTTCCCTATTTCCCATCTCAATTTTCGTTTTTAATTTACCTGAAGCCATCATGTTTGACTCAATTTCCACAACATCATATTCCATTCGGGTTAGGTCGGCCCCTCTCCTTTCTCTTAATAGTAGAGAAAAATCAAGTTCAAAGGCTCTTGCGAAAGTTACTTTGGCTGCGGGTTGGGACAGTTTAACTTCAACATGGATCTTATTGTACAACTTGTTAAACCTTTGGATAAATTCCATAACAGTTTCATATCCTTTTTTTCTTTAAAGACCCGAACTCAGTCAAATAGTATAAATGATCCTTTCTTTCACCCCATTGTTTGAGAAAGAAGTCTTCTAGCGCATTGTAGGATATGATTGAACCTGGGGGCAGGCTCCGAAACCAAGTTCTTACCTGCCCCTCGAAGGTTTGGACAAACAAATGGGAATACACATCCTCATGCTCGAGACCTAGAATATCAGCGAATTGATAAAAAAAGATGATATGTTCGGCTGTAGTTAGATCCCCTTCTCCTGTGAACTTGGGTAAGTTTTTCATATAGTTTTTGGGTAAATCATGGAGAGGTACTGGAAGGACCAAGGGGGCGTATCTATCGGCTACTTTTGTGAAAACCCTGGGAGGCAGTTGTTGGCCCTGACCTCCTATTCCGCCTGCTCCTCCTCTGGTGGCGGCCATGGATAACCTCAGAGAGGAAATTGGTGCATTATAAAGAGGGTTGGCGAAGATGTATAGTGACTCTCTGGCTTCCCCAAGGTGGAAAGGGGAAAAGTTGGGAAAATTTTTACCAGTGGAGGTGAAAGTTGAAAAAGGAGAAGAAGGTATACGTCGACTTGACTCCTCCGACTTGCAGGATATGTATATGGGAGAACCCACTAGTGTCGAATCTGTGTACGTGGAAACTTCTTTAAGGCTTTGAGTGATGGAGGGGTTTATATTGAGAATCAATGGGATATCAATAGGGATGAGCTTTAAGGCAGGCGTGTCAACCCTTGTAATGTAAGAGGTAGTCGGAGAGGTCTTGGTCTTGATCTCGGGTAGGAGTTGCTTGGACTTTAGGGTCTCGGCTTCGAAAACACTGTCCAATATTTTCCTGAGAGGAAGTTCTCGTGAGGGTGAATGTTTGAAAGAGGTCTTATATTTATAATGATTAGAATTGGGTTGATAGGCAACCACATTTTGTTTGAAAAGACCCCTTGGTCTTAGTATTTTTTCAGGGTTGAAAACTGGCGTTGTCTGTTTGGCATATGGGTTTTGTCTGGTGTTCTTTGTTGGGGTCCAGGTATGAACAATTTATTCACCCTTTTCCTACATTAATTTATCAATCCGAGTGTGTATCCTTTCAAGGAAACGCGCAAGGTATATGCAGGGGCAAGAGTACAATTCGTTCTGGCCAAGGGTTTACAATTTAAGATTCAAAACATTACTGTCAACTGGATTAACTACAACTTCTGAAAGGTAATCATAAGAATCACATGCTGTAACAACAAGCATAAGCTAAGAAATAACACTGTAACAACAAGCATAAACTGCTAAATAACATACTATAACAACAAGCATAAACTACTAAATAACACACTGTAATGGCAAGAATAAAATTGATAAATAACACACACAGGAAGATGCAACACCTGATCAGAAGAGTGGGCCCAACTCTTTGATCAAGGCTGCGTTGGTTACAGCAAAGATGAAGAAAGAAAAATAGGTAGTGATTTATAAATCTAAAAAAGGTTATTACAATCTCAATGGGGACATCTCCAGTTACAGGAATAAACTGTCTTTTATACATTAAAAGGGAGAACAACCTCTTCCCCCAAAACATGGTAACCGTATCCCCAAAAATATGCCTTAGTTGGAATGGCACCAGTACCAGATGGACAGGATCAGCAAAATGCCTAACATGGTTCAGGGATCTGCAACTCCAGCTGCGTGGCCTCTTTATGGTTTGGTTGTTTCTATGAAGGGAAGATCTGCTGCAAGATGAAGCCCTGGTCCTGTTCTCCAGAAGCTGTGTTCAAACTTTCATTTTAGTGCTGCGAATAGGTACAACTCCACAACTTTTACTTCATTAATAAAATATTCCAATAGACAAGGTAGGGGTAATTACCTCATGGATTTAGCATAGTAAACATAGGTAAATAAGTGTAAAAAGGTCAGAAAGGTAATGGAAATGTAGCAGAAAGATAGACTGATTTGGTGCCCAACATTCTTTCAAAAGGATGCTATCTTACTTAAGAGTGCAGTCACCAAGTGAATGATGAAGTTTTTGTTGGACAACTGAGAGGGGGGGTGAATCAGTTGTTACCGTGCTTAAACAATTACGCTTCTTTTAAAATCTTTACAAGGCACTCAATGATGATCACAATAATGCAGTGAAATAAACAAAGGCACATTCAACATCAGTCACATATATGAGAAAGACAGAGATAGATAGTTCCCGAGGAAACCCATACAGGGTAAAAACCTCCTTTTCTTTATATGATAAGTATTATCTACATTCTTTACACTATCATACATATGAGCACCAACTTATTGTGAGGCTACAACCTCTGTTTTTGCAAGCTGCAACTTGCTGAGAGCACCGACTCTCTGTTTTCTCTAGCACCCACTAGAAGGAAGCAACAACCCCCTGGTTTCTCTAGCACCAACTAGAAGGAAGCATCAACTCCCTGGTTTCTCTAGCACCAACTAGAAGGAAGCACCAACTCCCAGTGTTCAAGCACCCACTTGAACCTTTGAGGACACCAGTCCTCCCTAGCACCTCCCAACCACCCTGATTAATAAATTCTTGTTACTGAAACTCTACAGCGATATAAAATAATTCAATGGCTTACCAACCCTGTTGTTGTTATGTTACGCTGCTCTGCCCTGTCTGCATCAGTGTCTTTTGCACGCCATTTGCACTTTTTGTTCTTCATCCTTTTATACTCTCTGCACCATATCCCTTTGATGCAACCTTCCTGTACCATGCATCTCTACTCCTGCGCTCTGCCTCCTTGCTCACACTTGAATCCTCCACCATGAAAAAACCCCCCATCTCTTCTTTGTTCATCATTCTTATAGTACCTGTGCTCCTTGTGCATGCAATATTCGCAATTCCCTTGCATGCACACTCCATGCCAAATTCCTTTGTAACTTGAGTGCTCTGTCTGATCATCATCATGACTCTTCAGTTTCTCTGGTCGTTTTCCACCATGCGTCCAGCATCATTGGGTGTTCTGCTGAGATTTCTCAACTCTCTGGCAGTTGAGACTCCTCATTTTATTTGGCACAGTCGAGCTTATGCCTTCCTAAGATTGGGGTGCAAATGCACCTTTTGGATATGTAGCGAGCAAATATAGATGGCCAGAATCTGTGCTCCTAGATCTACGGTCGGGATTGGATTCTGGAGCCCCCCTGCCATTCTACCTTTAAGTGGAGGGGGGGGGTCTGGAATTGGGCACACATCTCTCATGCAGCCAGGATTAGAGTGCCCATATCAACAGCGCTCAAGCGATTCCAGACCCCCCTTTCCTTTCTGCCTTTAATACAAGGGGGGAGGTCCGGAATGGTGGGGTATTGATGAAGGACCCCACTCTTGTCGTGTCACCTTTTGTATCATTCTCCACCTGACCGTGTGACAAGGCTCGTTCCCTTTAGCCCCTCCTCATCCTTTGACATCTGTCCATCTCCCGATTTCTGAAACTCCGAAGTGGTGTAAATCTACTGACGTCACACGTGGATTGACACGTGTTTAATAATGCCACGTGTCACTCTGATTCGTGACTTACATGTGCCTGAAATGTTGAATCAGTCTGACACTTGTCATTACCTGGTTGTGCCATGTGTTCCTAGATGACGTGGTATGTTGATGTGAGTCAGATCGACGATCCAGATCACATCTTGATCTGATGGTTCAGATTCAGTCAGGATTTCACACATCGTGATTTCGACACTCTTGACGTTCAGTGTTTTTGTCACTTCAAAGTCCCAATCCACGAAACTCCATAATGGAGTCGTATCAAAGGTCCAGATCACATCTTGATCTGACGGCTGCGATTAAATTGCAATATCGCATATCGTGATTGCAGGATTCCCGTGGTTATTATTCTTTGACATCTTTAACTCTCGATCCATGAAACTCCGAAATGGACTGACATTGATGGTCCAGATCAGACCTTGATTCAATGGCTGTGATTAAATTGCAATTTTGCAATTCTTGTTGCATTGTTTCTTTTCCCTCTCCATGTAGCGATTCATGAAACTCTGATATGGAGTTGGATTAATGGTCCAGATCTGATCTTGATTCAACAGCTACGATTAAGTCACGATTTTTCATATCGCAAAATCAGGATTTTTGTGGATGATATTACTTGACATCTCCAACTCTCGATCCCCGAAACTCTGACATGGACTAGAATCAACAGTCCAGATTCAACCTTAATTTGACGGCTGAGATTAAATCATGATTTCAGATATCGCAATTTCGAGAGGTTAGGGAACATCGCTCCTTTGACTCTCCAGTCAGCGAACTGACGATCTATCCCCACGTGTCCTACTTGAAGATGGACGGTCCTCCTTATTTTGGGATTTTGTGAGCCCTCTAATCCTTTCACTTTAAAGAACGTGCAGGTTCTCCTTGATCCAACGATGGTTGGACCCTGCACTCGAATCTAACGCCCGAGATCTATCCTCCATATCTGTGCGCTCCTCTTGTCTATATTGAGATCTAATGGTCATCGAGAATTCGGGATGGGATCCAACGATCACTGACGCTTCTCCTCCAAGATTACGCATCCTACTTACTTGAAAGAATTTCTAACTATCAAAGGCCTCGACCTTTGATCCGCCTATGATCCTAGGTACGCTATCTCCCTTGAGCTTTATCCATGAGTTAACCTCATCCCTGGTGCACACCTATGCACTGCATTCGACTCTGCGCTAATTCCTCCTAAGATTATGTTGTTCCTGTTTTTCCATCAATGCACACTCTGATCCTGCCATCAATGACAAGTGCATACTGCCTATAAAGCATGCCAACCATCCTCTGCAGTGTCTTCCCAAACTGCTTCTGATGCCCGTCTTTTACATTCTTCCTACAGTGTCTTCCCAAACTGCTTCTGATGCCCATCTGTTACATTCTTCCTATACTCATGCCATCTTCACTGTTGTACTTGCCATCAATGAAAAGCATACACTACCTATTTAACATTTGCCAAAAATCTCCCCCTTTGGCATTGATGGCAACTGAGGCACCCGAATTCTTTTCTCCCCCTTTTACATCAATGTCAAAGAGGAGACATGCTCCCCCTGAGCTATTGCAATAATTTTAGGAGGCATTAGATATTCAACCAATACACAACTCCCCCTAGCAATATGGACTCTTTAGGTGTGAAACAAAATGACACCCAACTTCTGTTTGAGATATTCAAACTGTGTCTTGGCTAGGGGTTTAGTAAAGATGCCTGCAATTTGTTCTGTAGTGGGAATGTAATGGACCTAAACAATCTGATTGGTGACCTACTCTCTCAGAAAATGATATTTTATGGGAATATGTTTTGTCTTGGAGTGGAAGACAGGATTTTTAGACAAACTGATGGCACTAGTGTTATCACAATGAATTGGGATCAGTGTAGTGTATTTTACCTCTAAGTCTGCAAGTGTCTGAATCATCCATAATACTTGTGTGCAACAGGTAGCAGCAGCAATGTACTCTGCCTCTGTGGTTGATAAAGAAATGTAACCTTTATTTTTACTAAGCCAGGCTACTAAGGAGTCATCGAAGAAGAATGCTCCTCCACTGGTGCTTTTTCTCTCATCAACACAATTTTCCCAATCTACATCTGAATAAGTAGTCAACTGAAGACTTTGATTTCTAGGATACCACAGACCATAATTCATTGTTTCTTTTAAGTACCTGAATATCCTTTTGACAACTTGCAAATGACTCTGTTTAGGTGCAGCCTGATATGTTCCTACCATTCCTACAGCATGCATCATGTCTGGGAGAGATGTTGTGATGTACAAAAGGCTTCCTATCATTGATCGATATGAGCTTTGATCAACATCAGGTGAATCATC
>SNQJ01S0027674.1:6659-26895 GCA_010110895.2 Picea sitchensis
GTAGTCAAAGTGGTTTAAGAGATTTTAAAAGGTAAATAATAAAGTGAAGTGATGAGTGTATTATAATTCAAAGTGAATACAAAATAAATTATTTCAATAATAAATTTAATGGAGAAATTAGAAGTGGATTAACACTAAAATAAGGAAAGTGGGCCAAGTGACCTAGAAGATGTTTTTAGGGAATCTACTTGGAGAGTATAAATAAGAGGAAAGGCTCTCTCATTTCAATATCACTTGAGAATATTGAATATATATAGGTGTCTAAGGTAACCAAGGATATCTAAGCAGAATTTCTTAGGGAAGGTGAAGAAAAGAAGGCCGAAATGCAAGGAAGGATAAATTCTTTTGATGGTGCTTTCTAAGGTATGTTATTTACAGGTCATCTCACCATTTTCACTATAACTTTTTTTCTATAATGATTCAGACCATGAAATTTATATTCCATTGAGAAAACATACCCAATTATCTATGGTAAAAACTTCTGCTTATGGGTCATTGTGTTTTTGGATTTACACTCTATGGAAAATAAGGTTTTTGGCTAGTCCTGAAACTAGTCAAAAACAGGTGTTTCGAGTAAAAACATCATAACTTCTTAATAAAAGATCCAAATTTAGTGAGAACAAATTTTTTGGTTAGGGTATAGTCTTTAGTATGCTATATAATAGTTTCAGATCAATTCAACTAATATTTTGTGCAGGGCACTCTCTACAAGGTCCCTCTCTAGAATAATCCAGAATTCATCAAGGTATGCCATTTTTTCTATAAGTCCTTTTCCGAGAGGTTCCAAGTAGTGACACCTAGAGGAATTGCATAAAACACACTTAAGAAAATTTTGTATTAGTTTCATATCTTATACGTTACAGGTTCAAAGTTATGATTACTTCAATTTAGGGTTGTTGACTAATCCAAAACTAGGCATGTGAGACTAAAGAAAAGTTTGATGAAAATACTAGTCTCTTGTTGTTAAAGTTAAGGAAGGTTTGCAGGAATGTGATCATATACACCAGGTCTATTATATAGCTACAAATCAGATTTGTATGATGAAATTGATGAGGGATTTTGGTTGAGGTACATGTTGAGTACATGGTTGAGACAAGTAGTTGATGAGTTGGCACATACATGAGGTGTATAGTTGATGATGTTGGTACATATTAATGAGTCATAGTTGATGAGTAGTTGATACATGATTGGTACATACTTGGTACATGGTTGGAGGCACTTATTAGTAGTATTGTTGACACATGGTTTATGGATGATGTAGCATACTTGTATTATCAGAAGCACATATTGATCTTGGTGATGATTATGAGTTGTTTTGTTATACTTGGTTGATGCACATCTTTGAGACTTATCTTGGTGATTGATATTGGTGAGTAGATCTGATTTGGTTGATAAAATTGATGATACAGGTTGTTGTGATAGGTTGTTTCGACAAGTTGTTGTGGCAGGTTATTTGTACAAGTTTGGTGCATGGTTGATGCACTTGTTCATGGTACAGGTTGAAGTACAGGTTGGTGCATGGTTTATGCACTTGTTTATGGTACAGGTTGATTACAGGTTGGTTGGTAGAGGTTGGTGCATGGTTGATGCACTTTTTTATGGTACAGGTTGATTATAGGTTGAGGTACAAGTTGGTGCATGGTTGATGCACTTGTTTATGGTACATGTTGATTAAGGTTGAGGTACAGGTTGGTGCATGGTTGATGCACTTGTTTATGGTACAGGTTGATTACAGGTCAATTGGTATAGGTCGATGCATTGTTGATGCACTTGTTTATGGTACAGGTTGATGCATGGTATAGGTTGTTTGGTACATGATGATTACAGGTTGAGGTACAGGTTGGTGCATGGTTGATGCACTTGTTTATGGTATAGGTTGATTACAGGTTGAGGTACATGTTGATGCATGGTTGATGCATGGTACATGTTGTTTGGTATAGGTTGATTGGTATAGGTTTACATCGGTATATCTCATAGTGATAGTGTGACAGTGGTTCCATCATTCTACTTCTACTTCAGGTTGGTTGGACGGGGAAAGGATAGGTGGTTGTAGCCACCTTCCAGTTGTAGCCAAAGAACATAGGGGGTTGTAGCCTACTTGGTTGTAGACAAATAATTGGGGAGTTGTAGCTTCCCTCAGGTTGTAGCCTGAGAAACTAGGGGGTTGGAGCCTCCTTCCAGTTGCAGCTGGAAAATAAAGGAAGTTGGTGCTTCCAATGAATGTAATTCTTCAAGACATATAAGAAAACACATTCTATGGTTTTCTCTTGCTTTGGGTTTCCACGTAAAACACTAGTGTATTGTGTATGTGTATGATTGTTCATTTTTTCATTGTTTATTTAATCTTCAGTTATTGGATGATAATGCTACATTGATATAACACTTGGATTATATGGTTAAAAATGATTAAATTTCTCTATTACTGATTCATCCCCCTCTCAGTAATCCAACATTTTGTACTGCTTTCAGATCCTTACTAATTCCCCCATGCATAGTTTGATGTTCTACTTCGCGACACACCAATCGATCTGGTAAAAATTTAGGCAGAGCATGTGGAGGAACTAAACAACTGAAAACCCTAATATAAGAGAAATGCTCTTCAATGTACCAGTCAACTATCTTGCCTAGATTAGCCACTATTTTGTCAGAAATCCTGGGAGGTGGGAAACCATATATAACTCTATGCATCGGCACCACCACCCAGTTGAAAATTTCATAGAAGAAATGTTTTTTCTTTATCCTCCCAGAGTTTCAAATGATAAACATGTATGGGCTCATCACTAGTTGGAATCTAGTTCCATCTCATCAGAGGAAAATGTGTCATAAAACATACGACGCCTATAATATAAGCCGACATGAAGAATGGGGCAGGTTTCCCCTTGGATTTCTGTGATTGACATTCTGTAATATCACTAACCAAACTGCCTAACAACATCTTAGACCAATCAAAAGAATACCCCTATGCCACTGTATGCATAATAGGCACCCATGGTAACAAGAAATGGGTTGTGTTTTCCCTCCCATAGAGTCTACACATCATCATCGCTATATACATTATGTGAGGCTCTATTGAAGAGACTACGTATACGCCATGGGAGTCAGCTCTGAACTTCTCAGAGCAAGAGTACCAATCCTTAATTAAGTCAGGTAGGTTTTTTCCATATTGGACACATTCCTTCTTGTCAAATTCTATTAGGAAATTGGCATTGTAAATGAAATTGGGTGCTGGAGACAATTGGTACATTACCTGTAAATGTTTTGGCCAAAAAGACCCAACTGTGACCTTTTGTGAATTGAAGATGGTCCTGGTCAGGATATCAACGTTTTCCAGTGCCCAACCAATCATATCATTGTAAGACAAGAGTCTAGGCCTCGTTGCTATCTTATGTAGATCTGATTGGGCTATAGTTTTGTATTTGGTAGTTAGGGTCTCCGTCTCCTCGTCACCTGAATCATCTGGGAAATTGACCAATTCATATTGTAGAATATTGAATACTTGCGTCCAAGATTTAATGGCATTTATGCTTCTGGGCGAGGTGTCAGAAAGGGCATCTATGTTCTGGCTCGAACTTTCACTAGGCGCTTTAGTTGCTTTTCATGGAGCCATGGTATCAGGCCACATAACTCTATTATCTGTCACAGGGAATGCACAAAATTATTTATCTTGAAAACTTGTTTCTCAGTAAAAACACATAATGAAAATAAAATTCAATATCGTTTTCCTTTAATTGCATCGATTAACCAATACCTCTACTGACGAAGCATTTAATTTCCTTAATGAATAAGATTTAGGCGATGGTCTAGGATCTCATTTGGAATGATTCTCGTAAATCAATTATTAATTTCATTAATTTTCAGGAAAAACATAGATGAAATTTGAATTTATTCGAGTCATTATTCAACGAAGGATTAATCACGTGATAATCATCGTTAATGTATCAGTTAATCACACTTATTGTTGGGTAAATTTTGGAATTTCGGGTCTCGGGATATCCTATAAAAGTTCAAGGTATGACTTTTGAAACGTGAAATCGCGATATGATTAGTTAATTTTAATCATGTTTAACCCTTTTAAATAATCGTGATTAACCTAAGACAATTTCACGATTTCAGATATCGGAACTTTGATAGTCGCTCAAGGAAGGATCCCCAAAATGAAAAATTGTGATATGATTAGTTAATTTTAATCATGTTTAACCCTTTTAAATAATCTGGTTTAATGCTTAAGACAATTTCATGATTTCGAATATCAGGACTTTGGAGTTTCTACATGTTGAAATGCTTGTATCATGAAACTCCGAAACGCGACACTTCGAATGTAGTCTTTAGTGATTTGACATTTTAACGAACATGCAGCTCCATAACTTTTAAGAGATTAGGGTCATTTGATTAAAAGGAAGACTTCATCAATGGTGAGAATCAAGCACACGCTGTTTTTATTTGAACGAGAATGAAAACTATTTAAAGTCTAAAGTTTATAAAAATATATGTGTTCCAACATAGGATCCATCTAGGGATTGCGTCTCCCTGTGAGACGCAGAAGAACAATAGACCAAGTGCCTTTATTGGGTATATGGAATCATTATTGCATTTATGTGAAAAACATTCTGAAAAACAAAAAGGACACACAGAGGACTTTGGACTTCATCCATATCTCTGAAATCTTTCAAAACTTAATCATTAATAAGCCTCGGGCTTAGGCTTATTAATGGATTCTTTTTCTTAGAACTAATTTCAGATTTTCTTAATATAATCAAAACAACCTTAACTAATCTATCATACTCTACTCGATTTTGTTCGCATCAAGGCAAAGTAATTTTAATGTTTCAGTCAGGGAGTCCCGTGTTGGCTTAGAATGTAGATCTAGTCGAAACGAGAACTAGTTACTAGATTACATTATAATACATATATAACAGCCTTGCAGATATCATAGACCTTGCTTCACTGCCAGCGAGCCTGTTCAGTACCCTGGTGAAGTTATCTAATTCCCACATTGAATTTCCTTTCACCACTTTAATTAGTAATTTTGCATTTAAATGTCGAGATGAGGGAAATCATTTAATGAATTTCCTTTCATCATCTCTTTTCTGGACTAGATGGGGGCAATAATTTTATGAATTTCCTTTCACCATCTGTCTTATATTTTTTATAAACATGAAGTGGGGGAAATCAATTTGTATGCAATATACCGGGGACGATATCTGTTTATAATTTAGCAACAGAGGTCTGTCAACTCACTTTGATTACTCTGGGTTAATCCTCTTCCAACCTTCAAAACACCTTCGCCTACAAGGAAGTTCTCAAGGGGAACTTTGAATTTCTAGGGACTTTCCTTGAGTGAAACTAATTGATTTAAATCTGTTAGAAAAGATAAAGTAGTTAGGATTAGCCTAGACATACTTTCTTTCAGTTAAATTTAGAGGAATCATAAGGATTATTTTCCTATTCTCATGTTGAAGACTTGTTTATGAGCTCTCATAGTTAAGGTGAATTCCTTTTTCATCCATGAAGATCAAGAAAATATATTTAGAATCACATGAAAACACAGCTTGAGGATAAGCAGGAAAAACAGAATGAGGATTCAAATGTTCTATTGTGAACACGATCACTCCTATGCGAGTTTGTTTATTGATTCTCAAATTATTTTCTTTAAGGTCTTTTTATTGCTTACTTTCTTATTCTAAATTTTATTTCATTTTTTTAATTTTAATTTAATTTAATTTTTACTTTTAATTATATTTTATCCAGAGAAAACTCTTGAAAATTAAACCATAATTTTATATTCCTCTGGTTGTAGATTAGGTGACAATATTTGTAAAGATGAAAATTCTGTCATACTTAGTGACATCTCCTTGAAAATTTAACTTGAGTTAGTAGGGCAGAAGCTCATACCTAATATTTCTCTATATTTTCAATCAAGTAAACTATTTATTTATCACCTGTTTAAGATGAAAGCCAATGTTCTGAAACATGTTTCTGATACCTTCTTATCTCTCAACTATGAGCAAGCATTTTTCATAAAGATAAACATGAGAAATGTTAGAAACTTCTCGAGAAATAAATAGTAGCTATTACTTATTTTTGATATTTTTGTTTTTTATGAAATCAACAAACCTGGTTGTATTTACAGTGAAAGTGGAAACTTACCAAATAAATGGAAATTACGAATCAAAACAAGGAAATAAAACTGGTATATACAATGAGAGTTTGGAAACATGTTTATTGCATAAAGTGCTTCAGGTAACGCCCATTGATGGGGGCGTTAAGAACTTTCCCTTTGAGGTTCTCCAACAAGAACGAATTATTTCCTTCAGAAGCTATGACCCTTAAAGGTCCACACCAGATGTGATCAAATTTTTCATGTTTGTCGACATCCTCCTTCCTAGCATCCCATTTCAAAATGAGGCCGTCGAGAAGAAAATCCCTATATTTAGCCTATTTATCAAATAGGGATTTCATATTGTCTTGGTATTTCTGGAGTTTCTCATCTACCTCAACCCTGTTATGCTGGAATTCTATTAACTGATTAATTCTTCGGGTTATATCATTAGGTTCTTCATTTGAATCTTTCCAAAGCTTCATTACCGATAGAGCCAGGTTTATGGGTAGTACCACATCAGTCCCATACACCATTTGGAAAGGGGACATTCTGATTGACTTCTTAGTGCCTATCCGATTCGCCCATAAAGCGTATTTCAGATGAACATGCCAGGCTTTCATATTTTTGGTTAGCACCTTTTTTATTATAGTGATTAGGCTCTTATTTGATGATTCAACCAATTCATTTCCATGACGATAGTAAGTCTTGGAATTTCCCAGTACAATATTGTACTTTTGACAAAAAATAACCATCACCATGGATTTGAATTCCTGGGCATTATCTATAACTATCTTTCGAGGACAACCAATTCTAGATAAAAAAAAATCTTCCAAACAAATTATCACCATTGAGTCTATTGCATTTCTTGTCGGAATGGCTTCGACCCATTTAGTAAAATAGTCTATAGTGGTCATAATCCATTTGTGTTGTGAACTTGAATGAGGATGGATCTCTTTGATAAAATCTAGACCCCACTGTTGAAATGGAGCTTCTGTCTTGAATGGGGTCAAAGGTAGCGCGGGAAGCTTTTGTTTTCCTGAGAATAATTGACAGGAGTTATAAGATCTGACCTTAGTATTCACGTCTATAAATAATTTTGGAGAATATTATCCAGCTCTCAGGATTTTATAGGTTGTCACCCTCCAGGCATGTTTTCCTCTACACACCCCTTCATGAAACTCATTTATTATGCTCACTGTTTCATATTCGATTAGGAATCTCAGTAAAAATCCCAAAGGGTCTTTCCAATACAACTGGTTGTCCATGATACAATATTTTACCATGTGCAAATTTAGTGTTCTTGCCTTGGAAGGAGTCATGTCACTCGAGCACTGAAGAGTCAAGAGATATGAAACTATGTCACGATACCAGAAAAAGGAAGAAAATTTTTCCTGGATCTCGGCTGTAGGTATAGTAACATCAAATTTTTCTATTTCTGGAAAATATTCGTAAGCTTGTAGATGATTTATCCCAAGTCCTCTGAAATTTGATTCAGCTAATAGCTTAGCCAAGCCTTGACCTTTTACGAGTTTTGTTGGTTTTTCTTCAAGATCAAATTCCTCAATCTTGGAAAGCCATCGGCCTCTCCTTCCATCGCTATCAGGTTGAAATAATATATCTTTGAAGAAACTGGTGGGTACATAGGTAATTATTTTAGAATACAGCACATAGGTCCTCAATGATTTTAGGGCCTTCACCATTGCATATGCCTGTTTTTCCAGTATGTCGTATCTCAACTCTGCGTCTCTGAGGCTTTTGCTGAAGAATGTTACCGGTTGTTCAAACCCTTCCTTGTTCTTCTGTAAGAGTACAAATGCAATTGCATGTTCGGATGTGAATGAGAAGATCAAGAATTCTATCATGTAATCAGGACTAGCCAACACAAGTGCTTCCCCTATTACTTTATTGATACGTTCGAAGGATGCTTTTGCTTCGGTCATCCATTTGACCTTGCTGTCCTTTTTTATCTTATGTGTAATCAAGTTTACAATTTCAGTGAAGTTCAGAATAAATCTTCTTAAAAAGTTAATTTTTCCTAAAAAAGATTGGATTTCCTTTTTGTTCCTAGGAATATTTATTGTATATATAGCTTCAACCCTTTTCAGGCCGATTTTAGTTCCATCTCTAGATACTATATGGCCCAAGAGTTTACCTTCCTACATTGCAAAATGAGATTTCTTGGGGTTCAGAGACAAAGAAAATTTTCAACATTTCTCGAACGTTTGTTTGAGGTGTATTAAGTGTTGTGCATCAAATTTATAAAACACAGTTAAATCATCAAGATAAATGAAAACAAACTTATCTCTTTCACCAATGAAGGTGATGTCCATCGCTCATTGGAAAGTGGATTCTGCGTTTATCAGACCGAATGGCATTTTATCATACATGAAAGTACCCCATGGGGTAGTGAACACGGTTTTTTCTTTATCGTCCTCGTGGACTACAATTTGGTTATAACCTAAAAATCCATCAATCATAGACATTCTATTAGATACGACCACTTTATCCAAAACATGATCCATTTTAGTTAGTGGATAATTATCTTTGAAGGATGATCTATTTAAGTTTCTGAAATCCACGCAAACTTTGATTTCAACATTTTTATTTCTGACTGGGATTAAATTGGCTACCCACTCGAAATATCTGAGTGAAACAATGATTTTTACATCTAAGAGATTCTTTACCTCCCTTTCTATCATGATCAACAGTATAGGATTTATTTTTTTGAGCTTTTTCCTGAAAGGTTTGATGCCCTTATTTAAAGGGATCTTATGTTCGATGATAGTGGTATCATAAGTTATCAATTCGTCATAATACCAAGCGAGGAAATATTTGTATTTCTTGAGTAAATTGACATAGTTTATTCTCATTTCTGGTGGAAGGTATTTAGATATCTTTACCATCTTAGGAGTTTCCTTGGTGCCTATATTGTAATCTTCAACCTCTTTAGGCTGAGGCTGCAAAGTAGACTTTAGGGGAATATCATCATGATCAAATAATCTTTCTAAAGGAATCATACCTTTAGGGATCTGATTTTTTTTTAGCACCAACATGCGATGATTAGCGATTTTATCTTGGAACTCCCGAGGATCTTCACCTTCTTGCATGACCCATGTAGAGTCATTCTGATTTTCCTGATCAATATGTGTTTTGGAAAATTCATCGACCATTTCTAAAAATTGTCTGATCTGCTGATCATCTTCAAATACCTTCCAGTGTTGAAGATTATTCAGTATTGAAGGCATGTGCCTCATTTCTATATGGTACTTCATCTTCAAAACCATAGGTGGAATGAAATTCACAACCGCTTTCGCTAGGGAGTCGGCTTGTTGATTTTATGCCCTAGGAATATGATGGATATTGAATGATGAGAAAAAAAATTCGATCAGATCCTAGGCCTAGTTCCTGTATGACCTTAACCTTGGATGCTTGGCCTGATATTCCTGCCTAATCTATTTTACAATCAATTCTGCATCACTGTAAACTATCATATTTTCAATTTTCAACTTTCTGGCAGCCTCTAATCCTAAGACAAGAGCCTCATATTCACATACATTATTAGTATAGTCGATGTCCCATTGAAATCTATATGATAAAGGAATAATAAATTCATCATCATGTGCCACAAAAAATACCCCAGCTCTCGCTCCTTCCCACAATGAAGCACCATCAAAATACATCTTCCAAACTCTTACACTATTTGCATTTTTATTTGTTTTTTCTATTTTTTGTTTTTCTTCTTCTATACAGCTTTCTTCTGTACATTCATCTAAACTATCATCAATTGATAATATGAAGTTCCCTAAATCTTGATCAACAACATATACTGGGTAGTTATTTCGGTTTTGTGGGTCACTTACAGTATATGCTAATCTTGTCTCCTTGTACAGATGGGTGAGTTGTCCACCAAAGATTGGGATCGTGGAATAAGTCATATCAAGTTGCAACTATCCTCCAACTTTAACACCCCAATACCTGGACAACAACATGTCATACTTTGCAGAAACATCAACAACAACTACATCCATGAGAATACTTTTCACAGGGATTTGTGCAAGATTAACTACTAAATCTTTAATCATGTCGAGGCACTTAACTTTTCTCGAATCAAAAGAATACAAGTCTCGGTAGGGTCTAGTAACCTTGAGGCCCATTTTTTCCATAATGGCTTTGGGCATTAAGTTGTGTGAGGATACAAAATCCAACATACAATTATGTAGCAAGTGATCATGCACAGTCAGCGTGATATAAAAAGGAGCAACAAGATCTTTGGCATTTTCGATATGCGTACCAAACATTATATTAGGATTATCATCTTCCAAATTAATAGAATCTGTGTGACTTTCAATATCCGAGAAATATCTGAGAATCACGGATATTGGAAGTTTCGAGATGGAAACTTCCAATCCTCCTTTTGGCTTCCCTGGATGGTATCTCTGTGTATCTTTTTTCTATTCTATTGGTTTGTGTTTCCTTTGTTTCGACCGTCTTCATCTTGGTATCTTGCGTCTCAACTATCTTTGTTTTGGTCATTATCTTTTCAGTGGATAGTTGAGAGGTCTCATTCTTTTTACTTCTCGAAAATTTTTTCTTTGGTGGATCAGTTGTAATTTTTTTATCTCTAGGCCTTAAATTATATTTTTGTTGGAACTCAGTCATTATAGAGTCAGTGATTCCTTGATAATTGGAGTCCCCCATATTATTTATACTCACCTCATCTCCAAATAGTGTTTCTTGATCTAAATACCTTTCATAATCCTATCTGGTCAAATGAGGTTCTTGGCCATTATCACTGAGGTTGCCTATATCTTCATCAAATCCCTCAAAATCTTGTGCATCATCACTTTGCATAACAAAATTTGTTTTTAATGGAGCTTTGATTTTCTGATCCTCATTTTTTACCAGTCTCTACTAGGTCTATGGATTTTGATTCCTTTTAAAGTCTCTCTTAGAAAAAGGATCAGTATTATCCCGGTCTAATTCCATTCTGGAGATCTTGTTTGATAATTATTTTATTATTTTGGCCATATAATCCATTTTGTCCTCAGCGGACTTCCCAGATCCAAAAGTTCCAACTTCCTCCCTGAAGCGCTTAGTGTCTTTGTTTCCTATTTTGACTTTCACTTTCATTTTACCAGATGCCATCATGTTGGACTCAATTTTGATGTCGTCGTCTTTCATTTTGGTGAGATCAACATATCTCCTTTCTCTCAAAAGAAGGGAAAATTCTGGCTTGAAATCTTCTACGAATGTTACCTTAGTTGTAGGCTGTGAGGGTTTAAATTATGCCAGAATTTTGTGATAAATTTTATTAAACCTTTGGATGAACTCTAATACTGAATCTGAATTATTTTTTCTCAAAGCCTCAAATTCTGTTAGGTAATACAAGTGATCTTTTCTCTCTCCCTATTGCCTTAAGAAGGCGGTTTCTAGTGCCTCATAAGATTCTATAGATCCCACTGGAATCCCTCGAAACCAAAGTCTTACTTGGCCTTCAAAGGTTTGCACCAAAAGTCTCGAATAAACATCCTCATGCTCAATGCCGAGGATATCAGGGAATTTGTCGAAAAAGTTTATGTTCTTTGTTGCCATTAAATCTCTCTCTCCTATGAACTTTGGTAAATTATTCATGTAATTTCAGGTAGGTCATGAAGGATGTTGTCGCAAGAGTTGGTTCTAGGCTGTAATAGAGCCAAGCCTTAGCACATTTTAAATGAAAAAATAAGTTATCATTCAGAACTTGATTTGGGTTGCGTGCAAGTAAATTCTGAGATAACCATGAACCACTTTTGATTAGAAGTTGCCCCTCCCAACCTGATAGGGATCTCTCAAATATATGTCACGATAAGATATTCAATAAGATTAACAATGGACAAATATGTGGGTAACAGAAAGTTTTGAGGTTTTAGGGTTGATGGGTTGGACCGAAAAGTAGTCCATTGGGCATGGATTCAAATGATCAAGCAAGTAATAAGAGTGTTTCGGAAATGGAAATCCATGGAGAAGAGGCAAGATAGAAGCTGATTATAGAGGGAAGGACTTATTAAAATTATGACAACAGAATAAAGAGAAAACATATCAAAATGAAAGGAGCACTTAGCAATGAGTGAATTCCAAGCATAAATTAGTGGAAAGAGATAGATGGGACAAAGCATCTAGCAAAGGATGAATTATGAACCTTCATATATCTGCAAGAAATAACCTATAACCTATCCTACAATAGAACATCTAATAAATGGATGAAATCCATTACAAACACATGTTACAAATCAGGAAGAAAAAGTGAATGGAATAGTATGAAAACTGAGCAATAGACAAACCTTGTAACCAACATCACAAGAATCTCTTCTATAGATCGAAAATGACTTTGCACTCTTATATTAAACATGAAAGAAAAATATTACAGTCCCAGGAGTACTACTTCCCCCCCCCCCCCCCCTTTTNCCCCCCCCCCCCCCATTTTTCCCGCTCTATTTTACAAATATGCCTCATATATGTATTGAGTTCGAAATCCTCTCTAATCTAAAAGATAACAACAGTTACAACGAATTCTTGAAACTTTCTTCCATAGAAAATGGGCCAAACTGATGAAAATGGGGGTTGTGGTTATGGATCTGTATCTCTCGAATAGTGAAATCTGTGTATAACATGAAATATGATTTTGTGAATCTATTTATTCTGAGAAAAAACCTCTCTCAGTTCCCTAAGATCCATTTTCATTTGCCCCAAGTATGGATTTAACAAACATGTGTCAAAACAGGAAAATATGAAATCCGAAAATTAGGGCTCGGAGATGGATTTGATTCTTCCAATATGTGACACATATAGGAAAAATGAGAGAGGCTAATGATCTCTAATGTTTTAGGCACAAAATTCTCCAATTGTTTCTCAAAATGATACTCTAGTCGCTTAGAATCGTCATTTGAAAATGATGACTCAGCATAGTAAAAAACGCCACATTTTTTAAAACAAAGTTCATATTTAGGGGGACTTTTGACTGCCCTCCCAAGATCCAAATGAAATTATGAAGACACCACTAGAAATATTAGGATTTTTTTATGTCGATCGACTATTCAAACGAGGAAAATGACCTCTCCGCGGCTGACAAAATTGTGTTTTTCTAAAGCAATTTTGCATATGACTAAAGTCCCGATTTTGCATTTTCAGGTTTCATGGTTTTGGGTATCATGTCTTCAAGAGTTATGACATGCAAGGAATCTCGAATCACGATGGGATTAATTAGATAATAATCATTTGTCTTAATCTCTTAATTAATCACGATTAACAATTAATCTTTAACCTTTCGTAGATTTAAGTGTTGGGACTTCAATAATGCTTGATGCGAGAAATCCCGAATCGCGAAATTGCGATGAGATTTATTAACGTTAATATTTATTAATCTTTAATTAACCCGACTTTTCTTTTAATACTTTAGTGAATTCAAGGATCGGGGTTGTAGTTATTAAAATATCTATGTTGGCCAAATCCCCGACGGCCAAAAATCCCGACTCGTGAGCTTTTTCTCCATGTGGCTTAATGCTAGGTGTATGCGGTCATTCCACTACCAATGCTTCCATTCATTCTCCTTGTGACTCAACTCTCAAACATATGGTACATTTCTTTGATTCTCATGTGAACCCTGTCTTTGGATTTTTCGTGAGTTGGCTTCTGACTGTTATACTGATGTGGCATTTGGGGCTACTTTCAGCGTTATTTGACTGAAGATGACAGGTAGAGAACATTTAGTGATGCGCGTGACATACAAATGGTTGTTTTCTCATATTTACACTTTCGGTACTTAAACACTATAAATTTTTTCTCTTCTAAGTTACCAAAAGAAAAAATTTCAATATTTGTTACAACAAAGGCTCCATCTAGGGATGGTGCTTTCCTGCAAAGCGCCAAGAACAGTAGACCACATGCCTTCATCCATTGGGTGACCTGAAATCATCCTTATCAAAATCTGAACTTTGTCTCTTTACTTGCACCTTTCGGAAACAAAAAACCTCTTATGCATTCATTGGGCTACAGAGTCGTAATGCTTTAAAACAAAAGCATGCTGGACTTCAAACTAAATTGGAAACATACTGAAAACCACTGTTGTACTCTAGTGCACAAAGTCAAGCTTATTTATATACATCACCTACTCTAACCGATATCACTTCTTTGTTCAAGTATAGGAAAACTTCCAAATCAACCAAGCGAGTATCCGACTAACAAACTTAATTACACTTCCATATTTGAGCAAACGAGTGACAGGAGCAACTGCAAATTTCAAAACATGCCCTGGGAGCAGGTACTTACAGTTTTGAAATTCAAACTTCAAGAAGTCAGAAATAAAAAATTCAGTCCCCCATTTTGACTCCATATAAACTGCTACTAGATCATAAAAGTCACATATAAATACCTCATCTTGTTGTTGTTCCAACTGACTGAAATGTTGTTGCTTGCTGCCTTTACTGATCTGAATGTTAAATGTGGACTGCTCAATATTTGTTGGGGAAACATGCATGATCAACTGCTGATTTGAACCTGTCTGCTCACTTTCATCATATCCTTGTAATCTGAATTCATCACTATGATATGTTGGCCTATTACAACTGACAATTTTTAAGAGAGAAGAAGAGATATGTTCTTCATTTCCTACATTATTGTCTTGATAATGATCAAATGAAAACCGAGTCTGAAAATATGCACCATGAAAAAATTTATGATCACCCTCTCCAACAATGATATCTTTAGAGGATGTATCAAAGTTAAAAGGATCTTCATTAGACTCTTGAACAATAGATTCATATCTATTTTCAACCATAGCATTCATACCTTTATGATCATCTCTTAGTTGATAAATATGATTTGATGAAATTTCATTAGATAACAAATCTTTAAAATCCTCTTCATCATCACTATATTTATCAAATACGAGAAAATCAAAATAAAATCCTGAAGGTTTCTGCATTGCAAAATCGGCAATATGATCTTGAAACAGATTTCGAAAAATATCATTGTCTTCTTCATCATCAAAAACCTTTACATCAAAATCTAAATCATTCTCAAACACCAAACATTCTTCAGGATGGTTAAACATGGCAGCCATCTCTTTTTCATGAAACAAAACAGAGTCTACAATATCTTCAAGACTGTGTGGATGCTGCAGATCCGTGTAAGCAGGGGTTGCAACATGACTATTCATGAGCATATCTATCTCTTCTTATGTTAAAGGAGGAGGTGGTTTATGCAATTTATGGATCAAGCAACTATTGTTTCCTTTCTCTTCTGCAGGTTGACCATGATGTTGAATATCTTCTTCTTGAATGTGATCACAAGAGCTATCATATCCTACTTTTTTATCAACCAACTCTTCTTCATACTGATTATCTTCATCGACTTGAGAAATTTCTGATATTCCTTCCTCCTCTTCAAGAAGATGTGTTTGATCTGTTTGTCTTATGAATTTTATATTACAACAATCTTCAAAAAGTATTTCAGCTGAATAGATTCTTTTACAATGTTGATGAAAAAGTATGTGAAAATATTTCAATGAAGGAATATTGGAATGGGGTAAAGATTTGTACCAAAGTCTAGCATCTCTTTCCAATGAAAACATAAACAGTTTCATGAGGACATCTTCATAATGTATATTTAATTCATCCATGAGCTTGTGGAATTCAAACAAGTGTTGAGCGGGATTGTCATCCGCATATTCTCCAAATATAGGAAGGACATCTTCCCAAACTTTAATGCCTGGAACAATGTTTGGAAAACCATAAACATTTGTAATGTTCAGAGGAGAAAACCTTGCAGCAATCCGAGCAGTGAACAAATACGACATTTTGAGACGAGTGGAGTCACCAATGAATCATGTAGAGTCTTCAAACCAAGAAGTTGCCAGGTGAATGATCACAACCAATTGAATGCCTATCCCTTGTTCACCATCAAGAATTAGATCTGAACTTTTTGTCGTATCCCAGGGAAGATAACTTTGTTCCTCCGTCCCCGACAATGGCGCCAAAAAATGTTGTCGCAAGAGTTGGTTCTAGGCTATAACGGAGCCAAGCCTTAGCACATTTTAAATGAAAAAATAAGTTGTCATTCATAACTTTATTTGGGTTGCGTGCAAGTAAATTCTGAGATAACCACGAACCACTTTTGATTAGAAGTTTCCCCTCCCAACCCGAGAGGGATCTCTCAAATATATGTCACGATAGGATATTTAATAAGCTTAACAATGGGAAAATCTGTGGGTAACAAAAAGTTTTGAGGTTTTTAGGGTTGATGGGTTGGACCTAAAAGTAGTCCATTGGGCATGGATTCAAATGATCAAGCAAGTAATAAGAGTGTTTCGGCAATGGAAATCCATGGAGCAGAGGCGAGATAGAAGCTTATTATAGAGGGAAGGATTTATAAAAAGTATGGCAGCAAAATAAAGAGAAAGCATATCAAAATGCAAGAAGCACTTAGCAATGAGTGAATTCCAAGAATAAATCAGTGGAGAGAGTTAGTTGGGATAGAGCATCTAGCAAAGAATGAATTCTGAACCTTCAGATCTTTGCAAGAAATAACCTATAACATGTCCTGCAACAGAGAATCTAACAAACAGATGAATTCCATTACAAACACATGTTATAAATCAGGAAGAAAAAGTGAATGGAATAGTATGAAAACTGAGCAATAGACAAACCCTGTAACCAACATCACAAGAATCTCTGTTGTAGATCGAAAATGACTCTGCACTCTTATATTGAACATGAAAGAAAAATATTATAGTCCCAGGAATACTACTCCCCCCCCCTTTTTCTCGCTCTATTTTACAAATATGCCTCATATATGTATTGAGGTCGAAATCCTCTCTAATCTAAAAGATAACAACAATTACAACCAATTCTTGAGACTTTCTGCCATAGAAAATGCGCCAAACTGTTGAAAACTGGGGGCTGCAGTTATGGATCTTTATCTCTCAAAATGCGACATCTGTTTATAAAATGAAAGAGGATTTTGTGCATATGTTTATTCTGATAAAATACCTCTCTCAGTTCCCTGAGATCCATTTTCATTTGCCCCAAATTTGCATTTAACAAACATGTTTCAAAACAGGAAAATATGAAATCCGAAAATTAGGGATCATAGATGGATTTGATTCTCCCAATCCATGACACCTGTAGGAAAACTGAGAGAGTAAAATGATCTCTAATGTGTTAGGCACAAAATCCTCCAAAATTTTCTCAAAATGATACTCCAGTCGCTCATAATCATCATTTGAAAATGATGACTCAACATAGTAAACAACGACACATTTTTGAAAATGAAGCTCATATTTCGGGGTACTTTTGACTGCCTTCCCAAGCTCCAAATGAAATTCTTATGGCACCATGGAGATATTAGGATTTTTTTATGTCGATCGACTATTCGAACGAGGAAAACAACCTCTCCACGACTGAGAAAATTGTGTTTTTCTAAAGCAGTTTTGCATATGACTGGAGTCCCGGTTTTGGGTTTTCGGGTTTCAAGGTTTTGGGTATCATGTCTTCAAGAGTTATGACATGCAATGAATCCCAAATCACGATGGGATTAATTAGACAATAATCATTTGTCTTAATCTCTTAATTAATCATGATTAACAATTAATATTTAACCTTTCGTAGATTTAAGTGTCAGGACTTCGATAATGCTTGACGCGAGAAATCCTGAATTGTGAAATTGCAATGAGATTTATTAACGTTAATCTTTCTTAATCTTTAATTAACTCAACTTATCCTTTAATAATTTAGTGAATTCGGGGATCGGGGTTGTAGTTATTAAAATATCTACGTCGACCAAATCCTCAATGACCAAAAATCCCGGACTCGTGATCTTTTTCTCCATGTGGCTTAATGCTTGGTGTATGTGGTCATTCCACTGCCAATGCTTCCATTTGTTCTACTTGTGACTGAACGCTCAAACATATGGTACATTTCTTTGATTCTCACGTGAACCCTGTCTTTGGATTTTTAGTGAGTTGGCTTGTGACTATTATACTGCTATGGCATTTGGGGCTAATTTCGGTGTTATTTGACTGAATATGATAGGTAGAGAACATTTAGTCATGCGCGTGATAGAAAAATCGTTGTTTTCTCACATCTACACTTTTAGTAGTCAAACACTATAATTTTTTTCTCTCCTAAGTTATTGAAAGAAAAACTTTCCGATGCCACCTCCTCCAATTGCAGCCATTTGAATGTGAGGGGATGAACTTTGAGAGTTGAAAAGGGGGTTTTCATAAAATTGTAGTGTCCCTTCGATTACTTTAGAATGAGGAGAATGAATTTCTGCAGACAGATCGGTAGGAGACGAAAATTCTGAAAAATGGGAAAAGGGGAAATGAGGGTTGGGTTCTTCGGACTTACAGGATATATAAATAGGAGAACCAACAAGAGTTGAATCAGGATACGCGATATACTCCTCAGATTTTCATGGAATAGAAACCTTTACTTTGGGGATCCATGAAATAAAAGAGGGTATCAAAAGGGGTCCTTTACCTTTATTAGTAGAGGGGGGAGTTGAAACAGTCTCGGCCTTTATCTCAGGTAAAAGCGGTTTGGGGTTTATAACTTCAGTTTCAGGTTTATTAGTTGATGTATCTCTAAAGTGTCTTTGTGTGTAACCTTATTGTGAGGTTGATTGTTCAAGTGGAACCTTAGCATTAGTTTTCACAGCTTTGGGTTGGTAAACCTTAGTCTCAAAAGTTTTTCGGGATCATTTATAGGAGTAGTATGTTGTTCGTTAGGGTTCTTCCTGGTATTATTTCTACTGAATGATAGCTTATATATAGTGGAGTCTCCAAGTGAAAAATAAAGCCTTAATACAGTATTCAATCATTGTTCACTATCAAAGAAAAAATATTTCCTTGTCATTCTACCCAGGGAAAAATATCTTCGTATCTTCGTCCCCAGCAACGACGCCAAAAATATGTTGTTCCTGAGATTAAACTTAAGGCTCAAAGAATAATTTCAGGCATCAGGAATTTTAATAAATGTTTTAAAAGGTGTTTTTTATTCCGTTAGTTGTATAAGAATTAAATTCTCAAATGAAATCACTAGTACATATGACCAAATTTGCGACGGTTTTTCATTGATATTGCCACACTTATCTGTCACAATTTCCATGAAAGCCGAGTTTTTTTTTCGTCGGAATAATTTCGTCACTCTATCAACGATCCAGGTGTGCGTGGAAAAATGGAAGAAATTATCTCTCCACGTGTCACCACCTTCAAGTTCAGTTAACCCTTTGCATTGTCGCAATTACACACCTGATCACGTCAACCACAATGTTTAGCCTCGGGTTTTGTTTTGAATGCTTAAATAATGGAAATTCTCGTACTTTGTTTTACAAAATGTACAGACCCGATCACGTCAACCACAATATTTAGTCTTGGGTTTTGTTTTTCATGCTTAAATAATGGATGATCTCTCGTACATTAATAATTATATGTAATATTAACAGGCTATCTTGTCACTAATGCCAACCTACCCATTATTTATTACAATATGTTGAGGATAGAAAATAATTTATGCGGAAGAGGGAAATGTTATTAATATTTCTCTTAATTTATATGCGGAAGAGGGAAATGTTGAGGATAATAAAGAATTTATGTGGAAGAGGGAAATATTACAATATATTGCAGCTATTACCCTTGTTGTTATAAACATGAGTTTCCTACCTATCTTATATATACTATAACTTATCATTTATCAATATAACAATCAACTTCAATATTTTATTCATGGAGATTTTTTCCTTCATTTAATTGAATTAGTAAGTGCTAGCTGCCAACCATTAGGTGTGCAAGTATCCCAACCATTATTTCCACTATTATATTATTTTCAATTTATGCAAGTGTGATCTCTTTTGGGTACTAGGGATGTAACAAGTGGTATCAAAGATTCAATCAAGATTTGTTGGTGGTTTTTTGTTAGATCTTAAAAATTAAAAGAGAGAAGAAAATGACAACCAATTACTATCATTTCACTGATCAGGGTTGAGTTTCAAGAGCAATTCCATATCTTTATCAATGAAAAGAAAGAGAGATTATAGCTACAATTGAAGGGAAAAGGGTATGTGGATTCCATAAACCTAGAATATTATGGAATCCACATACCC
>SNQJ01S0027674.1:33309-72539 GCA_010110895.2 Picea sitchensis
AATGAAAATGTCTCCTTGGTATATATAGGAGACTAGGAGGTATAATTACAACTAATGGAATAAAGTCGACATAAATAAAATAACATTACTAATGTAATATGCCCCAATTAAGGGGTAATGAGCCAATATTAGGGCTTAACACTGGGAACACTATCTCGGTTAATTGCACCTTATCAGTGGTGGAATGTAGGCAAGTAGGATGCTTGGGATCAATTTAGCATTCACAAGATCATCCTTATGCTTAGTTCACTTCTCATCGACTAGCCGGGACGGTCTGGCTCAAGCAGTGGAGGGATATTCTTTCACGTTTCTCGTTGATGAAGCCTGTACACCTGTAGATAACCCTCACTCTGACATGACTCTATCAGTCATTAGATCAATCAGAACTTCCTCAAAACATTTCTCTGCAGCGCTGAGCTCGTGCGACATGCAAGCTTGGGGTTAACTAAATCGAGTTCAGGATTAAGTTAGATACTACAATAAAAGATATGGCAACACAACAATGATCACTGTGAAAGATAAGCTTAATCTATGGGCTCAAATTCCCAGTTGACAAAAGTGTTCTCGGTGCGTGGTGCAATGGACTAAATAAGAAATTCGTCAATGGTCTGCTTGCAACGGGTATGAAGCTTCTATTAACATTGGTCTCTCCATTATGGTGTGGTCCAATGGTCTGATGACGATCCTTTATTTCTTTTCTGTTCGTTCAGGGTGGAAGTCGAATGGATATATCAGGCCCAACGACTGTATTGCTTTGCCACGACGAAGTACCATAGGTCGATGTTCTGATAGCCCAACAAAGCTCCCATTCTGCAAGTTTTCTTTCTGTGATGCCCCGTCTGGGGCCTTCTGTAACTTTTCAATATGAGCCCTCTTCTTACTTATCTTTAGAGCCTTATTTCCAGTAATATTCAACTCGGTCTGTCTTTTTTCGTTCTGATTCCTATTTTCTTTTAGCATAGTCACTGCGCATTGTTGAGGTTCTCTCTTAGGACTCAAGGGTAATATTTATTCTTTGTCTAGGATAGGTACTTCAGTCTTCTGGGGGTCTTCCAATGTTCTTATAGCTTCGAAATCAGGGTCTCTAGTGCGAAATAGCTTCGATCTATTTCTTGTTCTTCAATCAACTGTGTGATCCTTCTGGTCATGAATTCTTGTAACTCTTGTTTCTATTGTTCCAAAACTTCTTCTTCTTCCTTTCATCTAGCTTGATCTCTATCAATCCAGGGTTTTCCCAGTAACATGGTAAACGGGGTGTTGTCCTCAATAAATTTAATAATCTCAAAATCTTCTTCAGTCGAAGTTCCATTGGCATTCATAGATATTTGAGTGAGCTTTCCACATAGGTTTACCAATTTTCCTCTGAATAGTCCTATTCTTCCTAATGAAGGAATCATAGAAGGCCTCCCTATAGCTTCCTAAGTTCTCTCTGTCATGATATTCATCTGTGTTTCCTTATCCAGAACACAATCAATGTCGAAGTCCCCTATTCTTACTTCGATGCATTATTTTTCTTTAAATATCTCTGATAACCTAACATGTCAGTGGTCATTCAAGGTTTCTTTCATATGTAGTAATACTTTTGTCGATTCTTTCTGGGGTTCTTCTATTTCTGGATCTACCTCTTGGTTCAGATTCATTCCTTCAAGCTTAGTAATCATTCTGGGGCAATCCAATACTTCATGGTCTAGAGATTTAGAACAAATACGACTAGGCCTTCCACCAGGGCATTCCTTAGCTAGATGTCCTGATTTTCTGCAACTGTAACATAGGGTTAATCCTCTCTTTCTTTTAAATTATCCCCAGCCTCTTTTGTACTTCGCACTAGGATCATAGGAGCTAACTTGCAATAAAATATTTCTAGGATTCCGCATCCATTTGTTAGTCCAAACATTCTTTCTATGCATAGGTATACCATATCTATCACTATTCTTATCAGATTTATTCATATCAAACCTTCTTTCATCTATTAATTCCCTAGTTTTTAAGCTAGGACATAATCTATCAAACATACCTAGATCCATGCTTTAGAAACAAAAATTTCCACTTATCTTACTTTTATAGAGTACAAAGCTTTTAGATCTAGATCTTTTAACTATTCTTACCTTTATCAGAACACAGAGCTTACATATCTTACCTGTTGTAATCAGAAAATTCCACTTTTACCTTTCTTAGAGCACAAAGCATTCATATCTTGCTTCTTTTCTTCAGTATCAACCTCTTTTCTTGCAGATCTAACCTTTCTTTCTTGGCACAAAGATTCACAGGTCAAGTAGGATGTTGCGCACTAGGGCAACAGATTTGTGCACAGATCTTCCACAGTTTTAGATCGAATCTTTGAACAAAGTTGCTTCTTCTTTAGTTCCCAGCAATCAAAGTTTCAAGTCCCGGCAATGGAACCATTTGTTGGAATGGGGGAAGACCTGGGGTTCAACACTACAACAACGCACCAACAAAACCCTAACTACCGTCCCTTTTGGAAACACTTGTGAAGCAGATGAAGTCTCACCTGAGGTAGAGGAAGGGGTGGTTGCAAGAATCAGGTGTCTACCACCTTATCTAGGACACAGATCTGTGATTATATCGCTTATAGAGAACTTAGCATCGATCATTCATCAATATTCAACCCTTATTATACTTCACAGATAACATAGAGCATCGCAACATTCACTTAGATCTAATGTATTTCAGCACTTAGCAACAGTAAAACAGATCATATCTGGTAGATCAACACTAAGCATCTTCATACATGTCAGATCTAACATTCACACACCTCTAAGAAGACAAAATCATAAGTAGATATATCTAATTGTATCAAATCACTTAGCAAAATAAGGGATAAACACATCAAGTCGAAGAAAAAATCATAACACACATATTTACGTGGTTCAACCCCACCCTGGGGCTACGTCCACCAACTCTCCTTCTTTATTAGTGTCTTCAATCGGTTACAACACAGAGCCACCAAAAACCTTCTTCGCATAGGACAGAAGATCTGCGTAGCTCAATAGATCCTTCTTCCTTGTGCTACAAGACAAAGCCTTCCACAACTCCTTACAATGACTTGCACTTAGCTCTACAAGCCTCTTACAGACATGCACAAAGAACTTACAAAATCTATTAGCACTTAGCTTACATCACACACATCTCTATATCTTCCTATAGATTCTTAGATATCTATTTATACATTACAAAAGTGGGCCTAAGTGTGGGTAAACCCATGGGCCGATATCCCTTTCCCATTACATATTCCCAAAAACCCAAAAGGGACCCAAAAGTGGGTCGAAATTCCGTGATCTCCGCTTCGCCTTGTGCTCTTCCTTCGACTGACTATCGAAGTCCCAAAATAGGTCAACATGACCAAGATTATCTCAAAACTTGGTCGAGGGCCAACAGTGTCTCTTGTGTGTTAGAACCATATTTGTTTTGTTCCTATCAATCATCAAACATCTCCAAGGGTCGGTTTCAAATGGAATCTTTATCATTTCTTATCTTCATTTCCATTTGGAAAAGTGCACTGCAAACTGGTTCAATTCGCTGCAAATAGTAAGTGCCCTGCCAACTTTCTATTCGCTGCGAACTCTCTGTAGTGGATTGATGGTGGATTAAAATCTAAAAGGACTTATTAGTTTAGTTTTATGCAATGAGGAATGAGATTTGTATACCAAGAACTTTGCTTGATGTACAATTTTCACTGCCTGAAGGTGTATTATAATTGAACCCTAATTGTTGTAATTTTTTTGTACATTGCAAACTGTTCCATAGCATTTACGCTGCAAAATTTTTCACTGAGTTAGTTTCTACAGTCCTTGTATATTAAACCTTTGCAAACCCAAGATTATTGGTTTTATACCAAAAATATCAGTTGCAACCTTTTCTTACATCCATGACCCTATCTGCTGCAAATTCTGGTTAGTGTTACAGACTGTATTCTTTGTATCCACTGCAAACTTCATTGTGCATTACGAACCATCTATTTCATCATTGGTAAAACCCTCGCTCACTGTATTTTCACTTAGGTTTGAGGTATCCTCTCATTTGAAATCTTTTTCCTTTTTAGACTCGGTATTTTTTACAAACCATTTTCATTAAACCTAGTCTAAAATCATGCACTGCAAACTTGATTATGTGTTGCAAACCTTACTGTACACTGCAAACTGGAGGATCGTGTTGTGAATCCTTTGTTTTACACATAATTTCCATGAATTTATTCTGATTGCAGCCTCATCCAGTTTAGGGTTTTTGTTCTTTCCCCGCATATCCTACTTGCAGTCCTTTCATTCTCACATTGTTATTGTACATAAAATTTTCATTCAGAAAATCCTAAATTGTGCAAAATTCAAATAAAAAACCCTAAATATTCTTGTTTTCATCCTACATCTGATAACAATTGTTATAAAAGGGCCAAGGGTTTTAAATCAGCTATCATGGATAGTCAACAAGGTAAGAAGGTTCACAAAGGAGGAGAAATTGTCAGGGTTGAGCCCCATGACCTGTAGCTTATAAAATCATAACCATTTTCCAGAGAAGCACTAGGAGAAGATGAAGATGAGGCTTCATTTTTGCATCAACATAAAAAAATTTCATGATGTATTTTATACACATGTTTATAATTCTCAAGAATGACTTTGTCTTAGCTGTTATTATCACATTCATATGTCTTTTGCAAAGGTTACTTCGTGTTTCAGAAGATTGTAGCAGGTTCTAAAAGGTTTCACATCTTTCTGTTCAAGTTTTAATAGTTGAAATCAATTTTGAATGTAAAAACGCACCTACAAGAAAGTTCGCAGTGTGTGTTGTTAAAAGCGATACGAACTGGTAGTTTTGGGACAGTTTGTAGTGAATTAGTACACAATAGAATTGTATTTTCATCATAACTTTTAAATTCTGATCTGGGTTCTTATAAAAACAATTGTGGAGATGAATTATTATATTATTGACTTGCTAACCAAAAATCAGTCTGACCCAGTTCGACGTTTGAGATCAAAGTTGAAATCATAACCTACAGGAAATTTTACAGTGAATCCTAAAATTGCACTGCAAACTCTAACAATATGATAAATCCGAGTTGTATGAGGGTTTCCACCTGTCTGAGGAGGTTCGAATGGGTTCTCAGAGATCAGTTAGACACCAAGGGACACTTGTAACTAAGATTCATCTCAACTAAATCTCCATGCAATGAGTTGGCTGCAGTTGCATTTATTCTAAAAGACAGTTTCCAGGAATCAAGGAATTAGTTGGATTTTTTGTTTGCCACATATCTGTATGGCACAAAATCCAATGTATCGATTAGGTTGCGAGCTCCTAGATATATTCTTTATGTAATTTTCTATTTAATGGGTGAGAGGACTCCAAAATGGGGGACTAGAGAGAGTGAGGGGAGAGCTTGAGGCAGTTTAGTTGTGTATGATGATTTGTAAGCCTATTGGGCATATCAGAATGTAACATTTATGCCATTAGAGATTCATGAGAGCTATTACTATCAGATTGTGTTTTATCTATTTTTCATTTTACATTTTCATCTTTCTTGAATGAATTTAAGACATTGAGGATCAATGGTTGTTCATGGGTAGGAGATTCATGAGCTGCAAAGGATTTGCAGTGATTTCCTTCTTTCATGATTTATGTTCAAGTATTATTTTAATTCATTTTGCAGAGAGAATCATTGCTTGATGAATATTTCTTTTTAGTGTTATCTACTTCATTCTTTTGTTCATCATTATATAGCCCTTTTTTCTGGTAGGCAACTTTATTGTCTTTTATCTTCAGAATTTTATGACTCCATACCCAATGGAATGTCTCTATAGACAATATGCTGTTATATTTATTGCTCTTTCTTTCTAATACACCAACCATAAAATTGATTTAATTATTCAAATTATGATGGGTATTAGGACTACACCTACAATAGTCTAGGTGTGACTTCTAGTGATAACATTGTGTATTGATGATTCATCTTTGATCTTGTTGTTTCTGTTGCATATATTTTAATTCAATAATTTCAGTGTAAATTTGTTTAGTGATAGTCAGATCACTAGGAATCAATTTTCAGACCTGAAATTAGTCACATAGATTTTCTTGTGAAAATTGACATGGGATCATAGCTTGGTATTTGAGGAGAAGGGGATCATCTTGAGACACTTTGTTGGATACAACACTAGAAGAGTGTTGTACTTATTCTTGTTATTTTTCTTGTTCCAGGAAGGTCAATATGGTGAATACATTGCGACTTGAGGATAGGTTGGAAGGGGAAACCAACTTTTAGGCTTGGAAGGGAAGGGTTCTCCTTCTGTTGGAAGAGAATTACCTCAAGGATTATGTTGAGGATGTGGTTGTAAATCTTACTAATCCATAGGAGTTGAAAATGCACAAGAAGAATGATGCAGGAGCATCGCTCAAAAGCCAGCCATGCGCCAGCCAACCAACCCACTCAACACATGCATTCAATGAGGAAGAGAGGCCCAACCCTCTCATATTCAAATTTTGAATTTGAATCAAGCACATTTAATGTTTGTAAGGTTGTTAGAGACAACAAGTTGTGCCTATATGCAGGCTTTAGATGTAGATATCCTTTAATGGTTGTAAGACTGAGATCTAGCTCTGATATGGACTAGACAGCCCATTCAATGCAAATTTAATGTAAATTGAATAGGGTAGGTAGCTTTGGAGGGAAGAGCTCGAAGAGCCCCCTCATGTAAAAGATCTTTGATCCTGTTTTGAGTAGGTAGCAAGAGTTAGAAAAGAGCAGAGAGAAGGAGCCAAGACTCTGTCAAAGTCTGAGCTCAGGAACACCTTGTAAAGGGAGCATTTGATATTAATACAAACCATAGCAGTTTTTCCTACATATTGTCTATATTGTGTGAATGTCTATGTGTGTTCTATTTATGCTATGAATGTATGTTATAGATGTGCATTTACAGGGAAAGATAGGTTCTTCTATCTATAGAGTTCTTTGATTTCAGGTTGGATTTCTTTGAGGCTTCATGCCAAGAGGGTGTGACAGAACACTACGGGTTCTAATAGTCAGTGCTTAGAGAGAACTTCTAATTCTGCAGAATTTGGACAAGGACGTGCTAGGAGGGCACACCAACTGAAATCATTGACTCAGAGGAAGACCTCAAGGTTGTTGAATACCTTGGAGGTGAGACTGTGCAGAGGAGGACACAATAGAAGACAGAATCTTTGAGGAGTTTTGTAGAGCTCTGCCAAGAGGGCATTGAGCAAGTGCATAAAGTGCACAGAGGAACTCTGTTGTGAGTACATAGAGAACCAGAATCACCGAGGATTCTGGACACTCTTCCAGGAGGGCATTGAGTAGGTGCCAGAGTGCACAGAGAGAACTCTTTTGAGTTCTAGAATAGAAGAAGAGTCCAAGGAAGGATCTTCATAGGGTTCCTGAACACCCTGCAGACTTAGCAAGAAGTTGCTTGAGCAAGAGAGTGCCAAGAGGGCATTAGATTCTCCATCTGAGGGAGAAGGAAAAAGGGTTAATTCCTTAGAGGTCGAAGCTACAGGAAAAGCTCAGAAGAGATAGCACCTTCGTGCATGCAAAGACTCTGCAAGGAGCGCAGAAGTTGAAGAATCCTTTGAGGATTCAAGGAGAGAAACTCATGAGGGACAACATCCTTGAGAATTCAGGTGAGACCCAATGGTGTAGAGCTCACAGAGGAAAGAAGCAAAGGTTGAAGCCTTTGGAATTTGGAAAATATTCCAAGGAAAAGGAAGGAACACATGCTCATAGAGGAGCTACAACTATCGTCAAATTTAGCACAGAGGAACGATATCCATCGGATCCAGGAGGAGTTTCACGAGGTTTAATCCTCGCATGCAAAGGAGAGGATTCGCTAGATCGTTTCAAAATTTTGGGGTTCGGTATTTCAAGAATCCCGATGACAAGAGACCGGGACACTTCATGGTGAAAAACTCGAAGTCGGGAAACACGACTTGCCTTTGGAGAAGAACTTCGGCATTTCGGAATACCGGGGTTCGAGAGACATTGGGACCATCCATCTACGGAGGACACATGTCACGAGATCCTTGTATCTCTGGGATTTAGGCATTGGAAGGTGAAGGAGAAAAGGATCCTTTTTTCTTCAAGGTTCGCGAAGTCCCGAAGAAGCGGGAGTCATCGGATCACGACAGATTATAGCCGTGGATCACGCGAGGAAAGGAGTGTTTGGAAAATTGGGTTTCAGAGGTTCGGGACTCGAGAGGTAGAGTTGCATGAGAGTGAAACTCTTGAATTTCCGAAGAGAGAAACACCAAAATGTGGGTCCCAGGTAAACAGGCCAGAGGACACGTGGCATCGATTCAGGATTTCGGGGAAATCCCCGAAATGGACTATTTCAGTATTTCGGCTACTGGAAGATGTAGGGGTGAGAGTTCGGAACTCTTAACCCATATAATCCTAAAAGAACATGAGTCATTGGATCAAGGGAGGCTTTGAGCCATCGATCTTGCTCAGGAGGAGGAGAATCGGAGGTTCGGGATTTCGGTACTTCAGTATTTTGAATACCGGGACTACGAGAGGACAAGGCATTGTTGCACTGAGAGTCGAGGAATTATGAAACGTGAATTCCCGAAGGCGGAGAAATAGTGTTGTCGGGTCACAAAGAAAGGACCAGATTTTGGCATAACGAATATCAGGATTTTAGAATTTGGAATTTCAGGAATCTCGCAAACAGGAAGTGGGCAACTTCACATTAGAAGTCCTGAAATCGTGAAATGCGAAGAGCCAGGGAAAATTAATCCTTGGAGGGGAAAGTCGGGGATCGACATTTCAGAATACCTGGGTTTGGGATTTCAGGAATCCTGAAGGCAAGGAACAGGGGCATTTCAGTGTTGGAGACCCCAAAATTCCGAAAGAGGTGTGTGGTCATGGGCTAGGTGGTCGCACAGGCTGGAAGTTCGCATTTCGGCAGATCGACACTTCGGGTTTCGGGAGATCAAAGAGTCAAGGAAATTTCACATCATGACTCGTGAAGTCCCGAAGACCGAAATCACGTTTTGGGAAAAGGTCGTAGTCGTGGTTGAAGGCCATGTGGAGGTGAAGGACCTGTGGATCGAATATTGGAGGTTCAAGCAGAGAATCAAAGGAGTCGCTTCGGCTCGAGGAGGTTTTTGAACGATCCAAACACGAACCTCGACCTGAGGGTTTGGGGGTCTACGACATCAGTGGTATCAAATCTCTAATCTTTGTTTTTATATTTCAGGCAGAGGAGGAGAGAGAAAAAAAAATACTCTGATATACATCAAAGTGGTATCAGAGGCAGCTTGCAGAGACAGGAAAAGGAAGACCGAGTGGATGAAGATGCTCTGTGGTGATTGTTGGAAGGTACGCAGCAGTCAGGAAGACAGTCGGAGGGCTGTATGAGAAAGTTGGAAGCACTCAGAGTTGCAGAGTAATAGCAGCAGATCTGTCAGGAGGACAGGTAGACAACGGGCAGAATGGCTACTGAAGGTCATGCAAGCGGTGAGAAGAAGATCCATCAGCAGCAGGAGAACGTTGCAAGAGATAAAGAACTTGCCGAGATCAGGGAAAGGATGGATGAGCTTGCATTGTGGGTGCAACAGGATACAAAGTCGAGATGGGTGTATGAATGGCCCATGAAGATGAAGGTAAAATGCCCAGTCAAAGAATTGGTGGCCAGAAGACAGCAGAGGTTGTTAAAGGGATGGTTGAGGCATGCTGAAAACCTCAACGGACCAGAGGAGGAAATGGTTTAGGTATGTGAACCAGAGTCTGGGAGAAATATCAGTGACATTGAGGATGAACAGAGATCAGCTGAGGGTCTCAAAGACTGCCATGTGTGCAAAGACTACCAGGAGAGCAGAGAGGAAATTCCCAATTTCCAAGAGGGCAATGAGGTGAGATCACTGTGGGATCTCATAGACTGTTAGGAGGACAACCAAGGAATTTCATATTTCCAAGAGGGAAATGAGATGAGACCATTGTGGGATCTCATAGACTGTTAGGAGGACAGTCGGGGATTTTCATATTGCCAAGAGGGAAATAAGATGAGATCTGAGGATCTCATAGACTGCTAGGAGGGCAACAGAGAAATCGCATACTGCCAGGAGGGAAAGGGAGAGTAGATGAGCTCAGAGCTGAGTTCATATTAGCAAGGACAACTAACAGAGGAGGAGGATCAGAGGAATCTTCTGATGATTGGAGGAATTCAGATATTCCTACCATTGAGGCCAGTTGAGGAAAGAGTCTGTGTTGTAGAAGAAACAACAGAAGACTGACAGCCAACAGAAACTGTCATGGAGGAAGAAGGGGAGCAAACACTGATGTCTATCCCAGTAGAAGAGGGAGATGAGTATTCCGAGGAATGGCTCAAATTTTTCAGCCAGGAAGCTAATAAGACTGCAACATTTAAGCTTGCAACAGAAGAAGAAGAAAAGTAAGTAGACAATATGAGCTTTGCTGATTTGTGTGAGAAGATTGAAGCCCTGGAGAGAAGGGTAGAGGTGCAAAGCATGCACATCCAATAGATGAGGTTGGAAACTGATGAAGAATATTTCCAGGCTGAGGAGTAACTGGAAGAAGCTGGAGGCATACCAGCAAGAGAGATGGTAGTAGAAACACTTTCAGATGAAGAGGCTGAACAACAAGTCAGTCAAGAGAAGATTGCAGAGAAGACTACAACAGAGTGGACACTTAGTGCCACATCACGAGAAATGATAGTTATTATGTCAAAGGGAGAAGCTGAGCAACAACTCATTGATATAACTGCAAAGATGAACTTTGCATCAAAGTGGCAAGTCAAGGCCACAAGAGATGAAGAGGATAGCATGGGAGATCATGGTGATCTTCCCATCTGCAGAAAGAAATTTCAGTAGAGGAGACTGCATGAATAGAGCCAGTCATTGCAGTAGCTGGACAAAATGATCGAGCAGATCAGGAAGATGATGTTGAAGTCAGCACAAGAGACCGCCAGCAATGAGAAGTTGAGTAGAAGGGAGACAGCAGCAACAACAAGGCAGCAACAGCAACAACAATAGAGAGATGGAGCAAGGAGACAGCTCCAAAGAGTTGTTTGAGATCCAGGAGGATTTCAACAACCAGGGTGGAGAGCTCATGAGTAGGAGCTCATGAATTTTCATAGTAGAGGAGTATGATGCAAGAGAATAGCTCCCAAGCCATCCATGCACCAGCCAACCAGCCCACTCAGTGCACGCATTCAATGAGGAAGAGAGGCACAACCCTCTCATATTCAAATTTTCAATTTGAATCAAGCACATTTAATGTTTGTAAGGTTGTTAGAGCCAACAGGTCATGCCTATACACAGGATTTAGATGTAGATAGCCTTTAATTGTTGTAAGGCTGAGATCTAGCTCCGATCTGGACTAGACATCCCATTCAATGTAAATTTAATGTAAATTGAATAGGGTAGGTAGCTTTGGAGGGAAGAGCTCGAAGAGCCCCCTCATGTAAAAGATCTTTGATCTTGTTTTGAGTAGGTAGCAAGAGTTAGATAAGAGAAGAAATAAGGAGCTGAGACTCTATCAAAGTTTGAGCTCAGGAACACCTTGTAAAGAAGGCATTTGATATTAATACAAACTAGATAAATTTTTCTTGCATATTCTCTGTGTTGTGTGAATGTCTATGTGTGTTCTATTTATGCTGTGAATGTATGTTGTAGATGTGCATTTACAGGGACAGATAGGTTCTGCTATCTGTAGAGTTCTTTGATTTCAGGTTGGATTTATTTGAGGCTTCATGCCAAGAGGGTGTGACAGAACACTGCTAGTTTTGATAGTCGGTGCTTAGAGAGCACTTCCAATTCTGCATAATTTAGACAAGGACATGCTAGGACGACACACCAACTGAAATCATTGACTCAGAGGAAGACCTCAAGGTTGTTGAATACCTTGGAGGTGAGACTGTAGAGAGGAGGAAATAGTAGAAGACATAATCTCTGAGGAGTTATGTAGAGCTCTGCTAAGAGGGCATTGAGCAGGTGCATAAAGTGCACATAGGAACTTTATTGTGAGTTCATAGAGAACTAGAATCACCGAGGATTCTAGAAACTCTGCTAGGGGGGCATTGAGTAGATTCCAGAGTACACAAAGAGAACTCCTTTGGGTTCTGGAATAGAAGAAGAGTCCAAGGAAGGATCTTATCAGGGTTGTTGAACACCTTGCAAACTCAGCAAGAAGTTTCTTGAGCAAGAGAGTGCCAAGAGGGCATCAGATTCTCCATCTGAGGGAGAAGGAAAAAGGGTTAATTACTTAGAGGTTGAAGCTACAAGAAAATATTAGAAGAGATATCACCTTTGTGCATGAAAAGACTCTACAAGGAGCGCAAAAGTCGAAGAATCCTTTGAGAATTCAAGGAGAGAAGCTCAGGAGGGACAACGTCCTTGAGAACATAGGCGAGACCCAATGGTGTAGAGCTCGCAGAGGAAAGAAGCAAAGGTTGAAGCCTTTGGAATTTGGAAAATATTCCAAGGAAAAGGAAGGAACACATGCTCAGAGAGGAGCTACAGCTACCGTCAGATTTAGCACAGAGGACCGATATCCATCGGATCCAGGAGGAGCTGCATGAGGTTTAATCCTCGCATGCAAAGGAGAGGAGCCGCTAGATCATTTCGGAATTTTGGGGTTCATCATTTCGGGAATCACGATGACAAGAGACTGGGACACTTCACGGTGAAAACCCTGAAGTCGTGAAACACGACTTGCCTTTGGAGCAGAACTTCAGCATTTCGGCTATTCGAAGTTCGGAAGGTAGAGGAGGCAGAGATTTTGGTGTCGAGAGTTTCAAACTCTCGGTACGCGAAACACCGAAGACATTGGGACCGTCCATCTGCGGAGGACACATGTCACGAGATCCTCGTATCTCACGGATTCAGGCATTGGAAGGTGAAGGAGAAAAGGAGCCTTTTTTCTTCAGGTTTCACGAAGTCCCAAAGAAGCGGGAGCCGTCGAATCACGACAGATTATAGCCATGGATCACGTGAGGAAAGGAGTCTTCGAAAAATCAGGTTTCGGAGGTTCGAGACTCGAGAGGTAGAGTTGTATGACAGCAAAACTCCTAAATTTACGAAGAGCGAAACACCAAAAGGTGGGTCCCAGGTAAACAGGCTAGAGGACACATGGCAGCGATTCAGGATTTTGGGGAAATCCCTGAAAGGGACTATTTCGGTATTTCATCTATCGAAATATGCAGGGGTGAGAGTTCGAAACTCTTGACCCATAGAATCCCAAAAGAACATGAGCCATTGGATCAAGAGAGGATTTGAGCCATTGTTCTTGCTCAGGAGGAGGAGAACCGGAGGTTCAGGATTTCGATACTTTGGTATTTCGGATACCGAGAGTACGAGAGGACAAGGCATTGTTGTGCCGAGAGTCGCGGAATTCTGAAACGCGAATTCCCGAAGGTGGAGAAGGAGTGTTGTCGGGTCACAAAGAAAGGACCAGATTTTGGCATACCAGATATCGGGATTTCAAAATTCAGAATTTTGGGAATCTCGTAGACAGGAAGTGGGCAACTTCACATCAAAAGTCCCAAAATCGCGAAACACGAAGAGCCGGGGAAAATTAATCCTTGGAGGAGAAAGTCGGGGATCGGCATCTCAGAATACCAAGGTTTGGGATTTCAGGAATCCCGAAGGCAAGGAACAGGGGAATTTCGGTGTTGGAGACCCCGAAATTCCAAAAGAGGCGTGTGGTCACGGGGAAGGTGGTTGCATAGTCCGGAAGTTCACATTTCGGCAGATCAACACTTCAAGTGTCAAGAGATCGAAGAGTCAAGGAAATTTGACATCAGGACTCGTGGAGTCCCAAAGACCGAAATCACATTTTGGGAAAATGTCGCGATCGTGGTTGAAGGTCATGTAGAGGTGAAGGACCTATGGATCGAATATTGGAGGTTCCAGCAGGGAATCAAAGGAGTCGCTTCGGCTCGAGGAGGTTTTTGAACGATCCTAACGTGAAACTCGACCCGAGGGTTTGGGGGTCTATGACATCAAAGAAGGAAGTGAAGGCTAAGTAGATATTGCTAGAGTTTGTGAAGGACCACATCATTCCTCACATTACCGAGAAAGAAACTTCCAAGGATATGTATGATGCTTTGGTGGGTCTTTACCAAAAAAGAAATGCTAGTAGGATGCTACACTTGAAGCATCAACTTCAAATTGTTAAGAATGACCAATGAAGACACATTGTCAGTTATCTTATGAAGATTACTCAGATCCAAGATCAGATCACAACTATTGGTGTGATAGTGAATAATGTTGAGTTAGTGAATGTAGCAATGAGAGGTATTACCAGGTCTTGGGAACCATTTGTATAGGCGATCTGTGAACAAGACAAGTTTATAGACTTTGAAAAATTATGAACAAATTGTATCTAGGAGGGGACCCAGTTATTATCCAAAGATGATATGCACGGTGTGGAAAAGAGTAACAATGATGAGAACTAGGCCCTTGCTACTCGCACTACGAAGGGTAGAAGGGGTTCTCTAGACATAAGAGGTCCATCAGATAGAAGGAATTCTTCTGAGAGGGAAGCATCTTCAGATCCAAGATGGAAGAAGGATCTTAGTAAGATCAAATGTTTTGAGTGTCATGTTTTTGGGCACTATGCTTCATAATGTCCACACCGGAAGGGAAGAGGAAGAAGGTAACAGACATCAAAAGTAGAGGTTGGTAAGGTTGTAGATAGTTTCTAGAGGGAGATCTTGTTGGTCTCCTCCCTTTTAGGTATTATCTCTAGTAGGGAGATATGGTTGGTTGATAGCGGAGCATCTTGTCATGTGACAAGTGATAGAGAGTTGTTTGGCACTCTCACATAGACTAGCTCAGACTTATATGTGGAGCTTGGTATGGGAGCCAATCATTCAGTACGAGGATCTGGTATTGCATCATTTCGATTGGAGTCAGGAGAGATACTAAGGGTGTCAAATTTGTTTTGGGTGCCAGAACTCAAGAGGAGAGACCTCTTATTCTTAGATATTGAGAGGAAGGGATATGAAGTATTGTTTCAATATGGATAGGTATTTCTTGTGCCCAAATGATCTAGCTTCATATCAAAAATGGTTCTTGGAGTTAGAAAGGGAAACCTATATGGGTTGAGGGGCTAGCCTATGTGTTTTGTGGCTAGCAGGAGCATAGAGACATATGAGGAGGAGTAGGTGGCTCCACGAGTGATGAGGCAGGTGACCCCATTAGTGATACAAGATTAGAGGGAGCCAAAGCTCATAGGGATTCATCCCTCACGATCCAGGAGGGAGGATAAACCTATTGAGATGGTGCAGAGGATAGCGGATAGGGAGAAAATGACCCTAGGGGATCTGTAGACTCAAAGAGAATCAAGTTTCAGGAAAAGCATATGATCTTATAGTGAGCCTGATATTAGGGAGAGTCAATTGGCTTAGAGGGAGAGATGGTAATATAGAGGGAGTCCCCCCTTAGGTTCATTTGGGAGAGAGACATATTCTAAGACTAACAGACAAGTCTCATGGGTTGAGGAGTCCAAATAGGAACTTCAAAGGAAGAAAGATTCTAGGACATGTGAGACCTCCATGGAGGATACACTTGTCTCAACAGGATTTGTTACAGTGACAAAGGAGGAAGCCAATCAAGAGGACTAGGGAGTAGGATTTTCTTCAGTCACAAAGGGATCAACCAATGAGGTAGATTACACAACAAGATTTTCTTAAGTGTCTGAGTATGTGACCAATCAGACCGATTTTGTCTCAGTGACCGAGTATGCGACCCATCAAACATATTTTTCCTCAATGACAAAGGATGTGACCAATCAATCAGATTTTTCCTCAGTGACTGAGGATGTGGCTAGTCAAACCGACTGGACAACAAGATGTGCTCCAATGACTATGGATGTAGTCAATCAGACAGACTTGACAATAAGACTTGTGACTGTGACATAGTTTATAGACCCATTTTCCACAGTGACAGAGGGAGTATCCATTTTGGGATTCTTTTGGAATACAGATGAGGTGGTAGATCCAGATCTATATCTACTATCTGTGAAAATAGTGCATTCATATGTTGGTGGATGAGATAGTCCCCTTGCTAAGAGGGAGTATTGATTTTTTTGTAGCTTTAGGAGGTATTCCCACTAGAGGCCAAGGTGCCAAGAATGTGGGAATTATCATTGGCACCAGTTTTAAGTTTCGTTTTAGTGAAATCGGCCTAGAAATAAGGATAGGGCCTCATGGGAAGTTGATGGGATTTGTGCGTTTGTGTGGGGATGCCACATCGACAAAGAGAATTAAAATATTCTAATTTATTGTTGAGTTTAGGAAAGGATCCTAAACTCACTCATTGGACTCTTATATAAAGGAGATATGCCATTGTCACATTAGATTATCAGTGTGGCAACATGGATTTGGCATAAGTGACTCTACACTTGTGTCAAGGAGGATTAGTGATCTCAATGAAGGGAAGTCTGCAAGGTGGTGAATCTATCCCAAGAGAGAGGAGCGAAGAAGGTCGCATGTGTGAGCAAATTTTTCGTACCATACACGATTTGTAGGAGGAGGAAGCATGTATATACATGGTTTGTAGAAGGACAAATCGTGTATAGAATATACACGATTTGCAGTGGAGAAAACAACATATGTTTGTAGGTTTCCAGTTGGTGAATTGCATATTTGATTTTCTGGGTAGGTACATATCCATACAGGATGACATGTGACGTTAGCAGGTCGTACAAGTGGTCTACAAAACATTATTGGGAAGAGGATATTTCCATATATTGTTGAGGTTTGGTTTTCTTGTTTGTATATTGGAGGACAAGGTTTTCCTCAGATTTGGTGATTGTTGAGAGAACTAGTTTTTTCCTATGTTTTGGTGACCTTTAGAGGACTGGTTTTGGTCCTCAGATTTGGAGAATTAGATAAAGTTATAAAAAAAAATATTGTGTATATTGTGTATTGATGATTCATCTATGATATTTTTTTTCCACTGCATATATTTCCAGTCAATAATTTCAGTGATAGTTATATCACTAGGAAGCAATTTTCAGATCTGAAATTAGTCACATAGAGTTGCATGTGAAAATTGACAGAGTTGTAGATAAATTAAATTTTCCTTTACATCCTCTCCAAGGGTATTCCCCCACTCTCACTTTGTTTCCTCTTCCTACCTTCCAGGTTGCCCATTTTCCAACTAGAGAAGAAGACCTAACCAAATCTTTCCAAATAATTGAGGCTCCTAGGATACTTTTTTTCTTTTCAATATACAACATTCTTCCATGGATTTACCTTTTAAGTATTTTACTTCAATCATTTTACCACAAATAAATTTATTGTGTGTTAACCTCCACAGGCTCTTTGCTACAAGGTCTAGACTAAAGATGTGTATATTTTTCAACCCTGATCCACCTACTTCCTTTGGGATTTCTATTCTTGACCATTTAAGAAAAGGTATCCTTTCATTTTCCCTCCTTCCCACCCATAAAAAATTGAAACAATTTTTCCTAATTTTGTTAAGGGTTAACATGACAAGGGGCATCTCCATTCACGGTCATAATGAACTCTCTTGCCTCTATTCTCTTCAACTCAGGTAAGAAATAAGATCTGTGGTGAAGATCGTCCCAACGTCTGTTTGGCCCAGTCATTTCTTCCAAAATCACCTTGTCAGAGGGAAAGACTAAGTCCAAAGGATTGTAAGTGGTGAGAGAGTATTAAGCCCAAATAGGCTCGATAACGGGATCTAACTCATGTGGGGGAGCCAATCAGGGTTGGTCCAGGCTTGCTAGGAAATATTTTACACAACCTCAACAATGGATAAGGGAATAGCCATTCCAGGGTGCCCTATCCCTTCCATCAAAGCCGATGGGGAAGGTAAAATCCACTAGTCGTTAAAGTAACTTATTCTAAAAGACACGACTTGAAATATCGCAGCCTTCGACTAGTCAGGAACAACCGAAATAAAATTGACATCATTAGTAGGTGGTGGATAATAAAAATTCCCAATTAAAGATGGAAAAAATCCGACACCTATGTTGACGGTACCTGGCTGTGGGTTGTCAATCACCAGGACCGTGAACGCCCCCGATGAAGGGTCAGGACAGGACAAGGATAACTGATCAACGGTTATTATCCGACCTTCGTGAGGAAAACATATAAGACCCAAAAAATGGTGGATACAAATTTTTTCATAGCGTAGTTCCAAATATGTCCTAGCAAAATATTGTTGTCAAGAAGTGCATCAACTACTTCTACAGTTTTTCCCTCTAATTGCATCGGGAAGGAGGGAATTATGCCATGTGGTCTAAAAGATCGAATGTCAAATGAATTTAGAAACATGGGCGATGGAGACAAATCAGGTTAGTCAATGGCCTTCCAACATGCCAACGACATCACGCAAGTCGAGGCACCCTCCTCAACCACTATACGGAAAATTTTCTATGTCAACAATTTTGTGGCATTAGCCACTACTATCTAAAAAGAAACGTGGTGAGGACGATGAGGTTTATAATATATAGGGTAAAAAATAAGCATTCCTAAGTTAGTAGTCTCAGTCGCTCCCAAGGAAGACAACAATGCTTTCCTTTGTGAGGGGAAACTCTGGAAGACTTCCAAAGCAGACATTGCACAAGGAGTTTGTGCCAGATCCTCTACGACAGAGTAATTCTGAGAAGCCCTTGCATTCGGGTTGTGAGAATCCTTTTTAAACGCACCCTTAGGGATGTGATTCATAGTTTCTCCCACAATCTTCTCAATTTGAATATGAGGAAGTGGGTTGGAGTATTATTTTCCCTCCTCAACAGATTCTAGTGTTCCATAATTATGAACCTTGGTCTGCAGATTAGCTTTGGACTTCATCATATAAATTTTTGCATCTCTATTGTTAGTATTAGGCACGGGGGCTCCCTGATTTCCCCTAGGTGTGTTCGTGGATGAGGAAGATTGAGCCAAATTTTCCCCTGTGGAAAACGGTTTGTTAACATGACAAGATGTTGTGTCAATAGTTTTTGGGCTTCCTCAAGCTGAGGGCATTAGTGAGTCAAGTGGTCGTCCGTGCAAATATTACACAAAAACTTCACCTTCCACTTTTTGTTTTTTCCCTCGCCAAAATTATTCGAAGCCTTCTTATCCCCCTTACCCTTCCTATTTTTATATTTCCTCTGTCCCTCGATTTGTTGGTTACCCTTAGGGTATTTTTCAATTGCACACTATGTACATCCAACGTTTGGGTTACGAGGGTAGTCGAACTAGGATTTTGGTTGGCCACAGTCTATTGAATCGATAACTACTATAACTGATTAGTCAACTAATATGTGTAATTTCTCTATGCCGAGCCTACTATGCCATCAGCGTGAGTCCCAGACTTCTATTTGGTATTGTCTAAAGTCGATCGTGGTGCGTCGGGAAAGATCCTATAGAAAATACCAGATTGAGAATAAATTAACTCCAGTTGTTAGGCTCTCATGATATCCTCTTCTTCAGAAAAAACACTGGACATCACAATGTATTTGGATACACAAGGCACCAAGGACTTTAGGAATCACTCATGTGGGAGGGACCTTAACTTTGATTAAACTCTTTTATCGTTTCCATTCTTGAATGTGATCCAAGATATGGACGGATTTTTTTTGCTCGAAGTTGGCCAACAACATGGTGTCGACATCATATCTTACTGGTAACTAGAAATGGTTTAAGAAGACCATAGCCAGGTCATTAAAGTAAGTGTACTTCAATCTATCTAGCTCAATATACCATTTCACGACACCCCCTATAAGAGTGCGTTGAAACAAACACAATTGAACGAAATCATCTTTTAACGAGTTGGATGAGCACCATACATGAAATGTCATAACATGATCACCTGAATATTTGCTAGGCTTTCCTTTGAACTTAGGGATGTTGGAGGGAAAATTAGTCGGCATGGGGGGCCAACATGGATCATGACAGATCTGGTCGTTCAACAGTCTTGACAAGTCTAGAAAATTCATAGTTGCTAGGAAAGGTAGTCTAGGTTGTGTTGGATTCAAATGAAAAGAGGGGCCAAGATTTTGGCTAGCACCAGGTTGCCAGGAAAAGTTTGATTGTTGGCTAGGGTTTTGGAAGAAACCATGGTAGCCCTATCCAGTAAAAGTAGTTTTTGCTTCATTCTACATCGTTGGTTGATTCCCATAGTTGGATGGCATGCCTTGTCTAGGGATTTCTCCTTACACATTATTCCAAGGACCTTAGTTGGGGATGCCCCCAGCCGACCCTCCTGGCATAGGTATTGAACATTGTTCTGGGTTCCACTGAGTGTGGGAGAGGTTTCCCCTGATCGACATCCCTTGCGAAGGAAACGAGTCCTGCCAGGGATTTCCAAGACCTTGTGAGGAGTAAACTCTCTTCATCACTCTCTGTGAAGGAATGAAACCTTGCATAGGGTTTGGTTGACCAAAAAAGGGGTTTCCCCTTGCCAAGAAAGTAGACAATGAGAAATTGTTATTTCCAAATGCATCGAACAAAGAAAAAGGAATAGACCCTACTAGAGTCATGCAGGACTAAATTCCATGAATCCCCCCACTGAACAAACTAGAGTTGGTGTTAGGCCAGATCGACTACTAGAAACCATCTCCAATCAAAGGGGACGGAGGAGGGATATGACCCCCACCGTAAGGGATAGCATTATATTGGGCAGTGGTGCCTGTGAAATATCCTTGTAAGGGAGCACTAGGAATCCCTACCCCCAGACCAATAGATTGTAGAGTAGAGTAGGTTAGGAACGAACTAGAGTCAAAACCCGACATCCCATATGAAAAGGGAGCGCCAGAAACATTCTGGATAGAGGGAACAGTGGTCAAATTCATTGAAGGGATTGTTCCACTTCCTGAAGTAGTGAGTATTTGGATAGTCATAGTCCTGATACGTAGAGGTGGGGGAGGAGGCACGCTACCTCCCCCCATGACAGCCAAGATGGGAGTATGAGGACTCCAAGAATAAGTAGCACTAGTTGCTTCCATTGCCACTCATTTAACAAAATGACATTCAGGTGAATTCACCTAAGGCAGGACTATATGAATAAGAAGAGATGACAATAATTCAATGATCGGAGGGTTTGTTAGCCTAAAGCCTTCAGCTTCAAGCTTAGAAACGGTGGACTCCTCCGGTGTAGGAAAGTCTTCTTTAGGAGCTGGATCAGGTACAATTTATTGTGGCCCAGTCGCTTCAAATGAACCCTCTTGATCTAGCATGTTCCTTAGTAGTGGAAGAGGTGGCTCCAAAGTAACCGGTGGTAGGCCCTGAAGCCTATGTGAATGACGGAGTGGTTATTCTTCCACCTTGTAAAATGATCAACCAAATAGAATGAAACAAATAGCACACACTAAAAGGTTCCTAACGGAAAATCAAGCAAACAACTGACTGGCAGGAAGAATAGTTACGTCAATTGACACTAGATAAACTTACCAGTGTAAGTGTAACTCGAGCAAGAAAACACCCTTTGGGTATACTCTACAAATCATGATCCGATGTATTCCCTAGGTACTGTGGTATACCCCCGCAGTCACCTGTGTAAGTCCCTAAAAACAAGAAACTATGTTTTCAGCTCGCAGCCAGTCACCAGAATGGTACAGTCGATAGTCGGGTTGATCATAATGAGAAGGATAACAAAGTCTGAATCCTTTCAAGGGTACCGAGGGAAAATGGTCTAGAAGACAACTGAGGATCTCAAACAGATTCCAAGTCCACAAGGATCTGCAGTCAAATTCGATCAACGTAATTCCCAAGAACGACCCTCAATATACGATCCCCACTACGCTCGGTATGGCTTTAGAGGGGTTATCTTCTCTACCTTTCCTCACACGACCTCATGTTTAGCCCCTGTGTTAGAGGGGGGTCCTGGATGAATCTTATGAAACTGGACTCCGACTCTCCCTATCACATACTCTTATGTTTTTTTAAGCGACCTTGAAGAGTTTCCTCTCCACACCTATTTCAAGGCCCTAGAGCCTAGACTACTTCGTGAACCCTACAAACAAAAGTCTAGTTGATTTTAAGTGTTAATCGTTGATTTTAATTGGCTTGATTTACTCAAAAGGGGTACGGATGTGCAACTTATGGTATTTACAAGAGATGAAAGAGAAGAAAAAAACTTTAGATCACTTGTGCAAAAGAAAACTAGGTTCTACTATTGAAAAATGGATTTTAAATCTTTGGAAATGCAAACTTTTCGAAGTAAAGTAGTCCAAGATCCTAAAATGCAAGAAGTTTCTTAGAATGTGTTTTTCGTTTTACAATGTAGATGCAAACTACTAAACTTTCGAAAAAATATCAAAGAAGGAACTTTGGAAATCGAACTCTTTTCTTTTGTAATAAACAACCTATACTACAACTATCAAACAAAATGCATAACTAAATGCAACAATTTTTTGATTTTTTGAAATGCTTAGAAAATAAAATCACAAGTAAATGATACTTTTCATTTTTCAAAGCACAAACAAGGTAAAGAGAAAATAAACCCCAAGACTAACACAAACCCTAAACCATTGCTTGAATGGGATTCACTAGAATCCATAGGAGGATATAACGCTTATAAGTTCACCCTAAACCTTCAAAGAAAACAAAAGAAAATAAAGAAAGAATAAGGGTTATTTATAAAGTGCAAGATAAACTAAATCTTTAAACCAACCAAACACGATTAACAAAGACCCTAAAGGGTTCAAGAAGGCCTAAGAAGCACAGAGCTTCTTTCCAGGAAATAAAAAGTCCTTTTTTTTAAACCTTCCAAAACATAGAGATGTGTGCTGAGCACAAGCAGCCTACGTATGTATGCGGACTGTATATTATGCATATTGTGTATGTACGTAGGCTATACAGAGAACATGGCACATACACCTCTGCAAACTTTCAAAAAGAAAAAGGTTTGGATAGCCAACTAGGCAGGGAAGGATTGTAGGTGCCTGGAAGGTGACCAAAGACCCTAACTGACTTAGTAACTTGGAAAACCAAAAAATAAACTGAAAAAATAAAACCAAACCAAAATCTCCCACTAAGACCCTAGAGAGACTCCCCAGTGGAGTCGCCAATTATGCTATGGGGAAAATCCCCCTATATAGGGTCTAAGGTAAAGGCAGAGTGATTAATCCCTTAAAATATTGTTCTACCCTTGATCTATCCCAAAACCATCTAAACAAAGTGACGAGAGAGAAAGGAAAGAGAGTTTATGAGTGCACCTTTAGTCCTTATGGTTGGTGTAGACCTCTTTCGCTTCTTTTCGCCTCCTAGATCACGGATCTCCTCCCAAAGATGACCTGCAAAAGGTTAGTAATACAATACAACAATATATGCAATCTCTATTGATCACCTAATAAGTCTAGACATACATATAAATTCTCAAATTAACAAAATCATGTAAATATAGGGTTTTGGGACAAGGATGAACTCTTTTATTCAATTTCAATATAGAAAGGATTACAACCTTCGTTGGCAACCACTCCATGAACCAAGTCCGGGCTCCTCTCTCATGGATCCAAGTGCATCAATCCCACATTAGCTTCTCGCAACCAACATATCACCAAGGGAAGGAGGAAGGGTTGCATAAGGAGAAAGGATGGGGGGAAAGGTTGAGGATAAAACTCAGAACGGGATGGTTATTCAGTTTGGGGGCGGGCTACAAGGGGTAAAATGTTTAGGAAACCCTTCATATCTTGTAAACTCTGCTGAATTTTACGTGGTTTTATAATTTTTGCAAATTTTGTAGGTAAACATGGGCTATCTAGTATGTAGCATGCATGTGTATGCGGGCTAAATAGCATGCAACACTCATGTGTACATGAGCTGTTAGTTTATCAGGACGCGTATACTATCCAAAAAATGGTTTTTTAAAAGGAAGCCTCGACAATATTTTGGCAAAGTTTGAAAATGGAAGGGCCCATGTCTTGTATTCACGGATAAGGAATTTTGGACTATAACAACTTTCTAACACAAATGTAACCAAAAATACTCTACCACCACATGATAGCCATTGATTGCACCATAATAAAACTCTAGATTCAATTTTATTAATTAGCTAGAGCCAATTAACATACTTGTAGTAATTTGATTGTAATTTAAAACCCAAATATTTTATTACTTGTTCAATGTTTGAGTGATCCATAGGCATCAATTTACTACTTGACATTTTACTTCCTCCTCTAGCCCAATGAACAACATTGAGGACTTCTTCATATTTACCTTCATACCTTTTGATAAATAATAAATTTCAATTATCTCCCTTATAAATATCAGTTCATTGATGGATCCTTGACAAATGATCATAATGTCATCAACAAAAAATATATGTGAGATAGTCATTGCCTCGGGAATTTCTATCCCTTTCCGTGCCCCTCTCGTCCTTGCATCCTTTATTAGCATACTTATCCCTTTAGTAACTAAAAGAAAAAATAAAGGTGATAAGGGACAACCTTGATAAATCCCTCTAATCGCATTAAAAAATATTAAAGGAGATCCATTTATCAAAACAACAAAAAATAATGTTGATAAGCATCCCATTAGCTAATTAATAGTATGTAGATGCATCCCCAATTGAAGCAACAACAACTTCAACAACTTGATATATTACCAATTCAATTTATCATATGTTTTTTAAAGGTCACTTTTCATCACCACTTATGGCATTTGTTTTGTTTTGATTATGTACATCCCTTCCTAAGATGTGCCTACGAAATTGTGTATTTGTTTGTTGAAGAAAAAATCGGGCTACCCTTAATCTCGTTAGAAATAATGATTGAAATAAGGTTATATAGAATATTACACAAAGATATAGGTTTAAAATATTCAAAATATGGAGGATCTTGTCCTTTTGGAATATCAAGGCTCCTAACACTTTTAAAAAAAAATTTGATTCATCAACCAATGTCAAAAGATCCCCTTTAGCATATCATAAAATACAATATAGAATTTAGAAAACCAACCATTAGGTCTTGGACTCTTTGCCTTTTTGAAATAATTTAACACTACTTTTGGTTCTTCCTTAGCAATTTTAGCTTCTAGATCTTGATTCGTTTTATCATCCATAAGCCTAGGAAAGAGGCTTAGATTTTTCATGATTTCCCCTATATATGCCTTCTTGGGATTTTGTAATAGGTTTTTAAAGTATTTTTTGCTAGCCTATGCTATCTCCTTAAATGATTTGATCCCTAAGCCATATGATTTTCCTATTTCCCAAACAATATTAACATTTTTTTGTGATTTGCATATTGATGGAAAAACTTGGTATATTGTCTCCAACCATGTGGCTCTACTTTTGAACCTACATTCTACCTCCAACTTATCGAGAAGAACCTTAATTTTCCTTCAATATATTTTAATAATTGAAACTATTCTTTAGAGAAGACTCCAAATTCATTATATTCAAACAAATTTTGTATACCTTCTCTGACATCCTTTAGATATAAATTTTGTATACCTTCTCTGACATCCTTTAGATATTTTTAATTTTTAGGAGCTTTGGTCCTTTCCCACTCTCCTACTACACCTTTCACTCTCTTTAGATTATAAATAAATTATTTCATGGTTGAGTTATCATAAGAAATATCAAATGGTTTCCATGTCCTTATAGCCAAGGCTCTAAAGTCCTCCTCAATTAACCAAGAATAGTTGAATTTAAAGGGGTTGGGGGTTTCCATCCTTTAGAATCAAATTGAGAGAGGGTGGGCAGGTGGTCTAAGGATTGATATAACCCTCCTAGGATTTAATCTTGGATTTCTCTTCCATCAATTGGTTAGAATAAGGAACCTGTCTAGCCTCTTCGATATTCCTAATCTTCCTCTTCTTTCATTTATTTAAGTAGGAACTATCTTAACTAGTTCTACACCAATGAGTTTATGTTCTTCAAAGAAACAAGTGAAAAAGTATGCTATGGGGTGCCTCCTTACTAGTTCTCCCCAAATATCCCTCTGACTAAGAGTCAAATTGTTGTCACCCCCCAATATTGTATTGTCATCCTTGAGGACACCGAAGGTTCCAATCCCATCCCAAAAATGTTTCCTATCTCCATAGGGTCCATACATGTGTATGATTCTAAAAACTCTCCCTAGCTGCTTTTATTTAACTTCAATCTCAATTCCAACATGCAATACACTAGTAGATATGGTTTCAAAATTAGGGTTGCAACCATAAACCAAACTCCCCAACATACCATCAACATCTATTGAGTAAAAAATCCAATCTTTCAAGAAAGAAGACATAATTTCTACTGCTTTTAACCCAATACACATTGTTTCTTGGATATGAATGACATTCGTTTTATAAACTACATTAAGTATTTTTAGGGCTTGTTTCTTTAGAGCACCCCCAACCCCACTATAGTTCAAGGAAAGAATTATCATTTTATCCTTTCTTTTTGCATCTTTAAAACTATAAGGACCCCACCGATTATAACTTGCATTCATTCTCTTACTTTCTTCTTTGCCTAATATTTTTCCTTGGAGATAAGGGGTTTCCTTCCAATTGAAGGGGCAGTCTCCTAGTCAAAATTCAAACCCCCTTCCACTTCCCTTGGTTCTTCAACGCATTCCTTTTTTTACCTTGATTGGTAAGGGGACTTGAAAGGGGGTTTTCCAAATTTTGTTCGAACATATTTTGTAGGGGAATTTTCTTTTGGAAATATCTTTTCTAACCTAACCTTAGGATTCCACAAGATCTCAAGACCCTTGGAAGAAGGTATGGGGCTTGCTAACTTTATTTCATCAAGAAACCCATTTCCCCTATTTAAATATTTAGAGAGAGACTCATCAAGATTATGGGGAATACCATTAAATTTAGGGTTATCCATAGGAAAAGAGAAACATTAAACCCTACAATCACTATCCCGTAAGCACTCATGATGAAAAATTTCAAAACTCAAACACTCAGGAGGTGAGGGAGAATTTGAATGTATTTCTTGAAATCATGGTGGTAGTTTGAAACTTTCATACCATAGTTAAGTGGAAATCATCCTTACTCTAAGTGATTCTCTTGAATACCCTGAAAAATATTCTTCTATAATGAAGGATTTCAATCGTGTTCATTTATTGGAGATGGAGGAGGCTTCAAAGCCCGAGATTCATATTTCTTGTTTTGACCCACATTCTCCACTCCCACCATGGGATCTATAGGAGAGCTCAATTATTTTATCTATATTTTATTTTTCCAAAGGAAGGATCCTTCAGGGTTTTTGTAGTCTTCCAAAAAATGTTCTAAATCATGATAGGCTACACATCTAAGTGGTATTTTCCATAAGACTAGATTTTGTACAAAATACCAATATCAGTGACCAATTTCAATCTCTACAGACATACCTCTTCTTAAATCAATCTCAACCATAATTTTAACCACTCTCATATCTTCCTTCTCCCATAAATTGTCTTCCAAGTTGATAAAATAACCAATTTATCCTCAATTCCTTCAAAAATCTTTTTGCTCTGAAGTTCCATTGGGAGACCTAAAATCATAACCCAAATTTTTTGAACATAAGATGGTTTTGAACTTGGTTTAAAGCTCAGTTTCCACCTTTTAAGGCTCAAGTTGGAAGGCCCCCATTTCCAGTCTTGATTAAGATTTTTTTCAGCATACTTCACTAGAAAATGAACCAAACCATGAACTAAAATATGGAAAGCCATATATTAAACTAAAATAAGCCTCCAATATTTATTCATCCATAGTTTTAGGGTTTCCACTTTAATTGTTTGCCCCATGAAACACCCAAAAAACACCCTCTTCATCTTACCTTCCACTTCATTCAAGCTTAAATTCAAAGTCCAAAGTTGGAGCATAGTCCCATAGGCGCAGTAGCGGTAGAGTTGTTGTGATCAATGTCCAAGTGGGAGATTGTTGGTTGTGAAACCTAATTATCTTCTTGATTCAGAGGTCTTTTTCCAATCACATTTGGATCCCAATTATATTAAACCACCTCATCTCCTTCTGATCTGAGGTGTCTTTCCAATCAAGCATTTGATCCTACTATTAACGTAGGGTGGGCCCCCAACCATATTTTCACCAAGGGATCTAGGGGGGTGGCGACAAATATTGGAACCCCTCCTAGTGAGGGTTCAAGGGAAACACCCCCAAAAATATTTTTTATGGAAAAATGCCTTGTAAAATATTGTAATTTCATAGTCAATTTGGACCATTCATTATTAGGTTGCAGATCTGATCGTAGAAGTTATGTTGGTGATTTTTTTTTCCTAGAAGGAAACCCTATTTTATGGGGGCATTTTATTATGGTCAATGATGGGTTCACCGTAAGTGGTTTAATCCATCCCAATGACCATCTTGAAATTATCTAGATTTAGCCTTGTATGGTAGAGTTAGAGTCACAACAGAATAAAAACACACCAACACAATACATTTTTGCAAAGCAAGGAAACCATGAGATATGTGCTCTAAACCCCCAAAGGGGAAATTTTATTATAAAACCATTTCATTATGTTCCCTTTTAGTGTACAAATGTTCCCTTATATAATGTAAGGTGACCATAACAACTATCACATAATTAGATGGTTATTTCAAACCATCTCCATAACTATCTCGACAATATCTTAACTCATCTCCATGAATCTCTCAACATATATCCATCCCTAACTCCTCTCATTTCCCCTCATCTCTCACACTCATGTATACTTCTACAATTATTATACCTAATTGCAAATCCATCATTTAATTTATCAATTATTTATGATCATAAGTAGGATTTATTTAATCATACTCCCTCCTTAACAAATACTTGTGATCCCTTTATTCATCTTTTTCACTTGGTCCTTTGAATTGATTTCATATTCATTTTTTTCGTCTTCATTGCTCTCTGTCTTTTGTGATATTTGGTCTCCTTCATTATCCATCCTTGACATTCTTCATCTTGTACCTGCAAACATAAACATTGTTGAAGTTCATATAAAAAAATAACCATCCACTGGAATACATGGGTCGCCATCCATTGTATCTGCCAATTCTCTAGGAAACTCTTTATTGTGCATGGCTCATCAACCATTCTTCCATTGCATATATGCATACCTTTACCTTTATCCCCTCTGCATCACCATCATCACCATCCTCATATTGGGTTTTTAACATACTGGTAGCCACGTTCTCGATGCCCTTGCATCATTGTACATTTATAGGTTCTCTTCCTTATTTCTACTCCAAAATTACCCTTTTCTCCTATAAATACTTTATCCCTAAAAATATCTCTATTCCTTACATCCAAATGGGTTTCTTATTTACCCAGAATGATTCTCAATTTTACTATAATTTCTTCCGAATGAGGGTTAATTGAATGCACAAAACTAATGCTAGATTGTCTGGGTGCAACACAAAGAGAATGGTTGAGAGAGGGCCCAAGTTTTCCTCTTAGGGAAGATAGAGATTAATTGTCCTTTCCCTCCCTCAATTCTCCAACAAATGACAATAAAGGATATATCCTTTCTATCTCTACCTCTCCCATTGCATATATTCCACCTAAATTAATTCTTTCTAGATCAAATACCACATCGCCTGCTCCCACCTATTCATTTTGTCCCTTTAATTATGCTAAATCTTGATAAATTCATGATGGGACCTGAAAATGGATGTGGATATAAGGATATCATCTTCCCCATAGTCCACTTTGTTGACCCATTCATCCATAGGTGCCAAGAATACTAAGGCCCCCCCTTGTGTTTCTAGGAGGTAAGAACCTAAGCCTTCAGGCCTACGATAAACCTAGGCTTACCATCACAACTTGCCTATAATATTAACAATATACTATTAATATGATTTTTTTTTTACAATAACAGTTAATTGATACATCAAAATCACTTTGTTTTCATAAATGGAAAGGTTCATTCCATATTGTAAACCATTTTGTACATCTAAATACATCATCAGTTCATAGTCATCATGCATCCTATTAATTACACCATTGTCTATTGATAAAAGTGTTGCAAAGTGAACATGATTCCTTTCCATGAAACCAAGGTCAATCTTCTTAATTGACTCTAGGCTCTTCAAATAAGTTCCAAGTATGCACACTTGAACTTCTTCAATAAGCAATATAGGTTTAAACAATTATTTTAGATATACCAACTTTGTGACATATCCTTGGTTTGGTCTAATTGGGAGCACACCCTTTTCTTCAAGTAAACCAGATAATTTCTTATTATCCCTCTTTATTTTCACTTTAATAGCATCAATAATGTGAGAGTGAAGGTAACTCTTGCATGAATACTTATATTCAGATTCAACAAAACTTTCACCACCAAATATCCATCACTTTGAAAGTTTGAATTCAATTCAATGACTCTATTCCTCAAAATATATGGTAGGCATTGACTCAAAGCATCAAATCAATCACTTTCTCTTATTTGATATTCATATCCCCCTCTGCCTCCTCAATATGATACTTAATATGTGAATAGCACTAGGGGAATATCACTTGTTAGTTAATTAAGTGGCTTGGATTTAAACATTAAATAGTTATAAATAATAATAATAATAATTTAGTATATATTTATACGATATGGTTGTGTGTTTTTCCACATTATGTAACCATATAAGAAACTTACTATGACGTTTATATGATTCATAAATTAATTCATAATTGTGTTTCTTGAACAATTGCATGTTGTATTATGATCATACCAAAGGTAGTGTGTTATAGTGCCTCAATATATTATGAGGAGACCCATGTGCCTTACCCTTGTTTTTTTTGTTTGGTACCTATCTTTTCCACATTCTAGACATATCTCGTTGTCCGCTTATTTTCCTCTATATAGAATGAAATTGTTTTAACAATTCGATATGATATGTATTCAACACTCTATATTTTCAATGGTTTCTTTGCCTCTTCAAAACTATAGAGGAGGACATTATCACTCAAAAGTACCTTGTCTTTGAGCAACCTAAAATTAGTGGAAAATATAAATGTACAATGTCATCAAACATGCATCGAAACCCTTTTTATTGTCGAATGGATGAAAAATTTTGTTCAAATATAAGGGACTTAATGGTTACTTACCTTAGTAATGTTGAGAAATACATGTCTAACATACCATACATTGATTTTAAGTCTTACAATAACATTATTGTCTCGAGTTGGGTAGACCTTGATCCATGTCTAAAGAGAGGGGTGGTGGAAGTAGATTTCAGGGTTTCAAAGAAGGTATAGATGGTATGATCATCGTCCTATATTTCATCTTATTGGAATGCATGTAACAACATTCCCACCATGGCATGGGTGTCTCATGTGAAATCATCCATACCAACCTCTATATAATTTATTTTGTCCCCGACATGTGAAGAATCAATGTTACTGTAGATTTTTTGAGTTGGCGACTCAGGAAATAGTGGGAATTGAATAGGTGGTTTATTCAACCATGCTTGGTATGATTCGTCTCTAATCCATGATTTTTTAGCAATTGTTAAGTCCTAGAAAAATACCCATGTTATGTATAAAACCCCCTATCAATCCCTAGATACTAAATTATTACTTTTCTAGTGTTATATTTGTATCTAGGCTAGAACCCTTCATTGTACCCTTTCATTATAATTGTACCCTTTGTCTCGTATATATATATATACCAAGGAGACCTAGTATTAGGATCATCTTATATCATCTCAAATTGTATTCTGAATTGGATATATTGTAAAATGATGTTTCCCCCTTGAAGTGGACTATATATTGACTTTTTCATTTTTAAGGCGTTGGATCATAACATTTGGTATCAGAGCATTGATCCTAGGGTTTTGTTGCTTCAAGCAAGTCATCTTGGCATTTTCGCTATAAAATATTTTCTAGAACTATTCAAACAATGAAATTTAGATATTACTGAGGAGATATATCAAAGTACCTTAGGTAAACATTTCAATTTTTGGGTCATTATAATTTTGGAGATACAGCCTATGGAAGGTAGGATTTTTTACTCATCGAGAATTCAATTTTAAACGAGTCATCTTGGGGTTGTTTCTATAATTTTTTACTGGGAGGTTTCAGACAGTGAAATTATGTGGAGACAAAGGAGACATATCCTAGTATAATTGGTCCAAATTTCATATTATGTTTCACTATACTTTTGGATATATAGTCCATGGAAGATGAGGCTTGTGACTAATCCTAAAATCAATTTTAAAATACTCAACTTGGCATTTTCACTGTAAAAAACAATTCTGTGAATTTTTGACTCTGAAATTTTTAGAATCTTGAGTAGACATAGCGAATTACATGTGACAATTTTTTTAGATTTTGAATCATTATAATTTGAGATATATCTTATGGTAGGGTGGTTTTTTACTAATCTTAAAATTAGTCTTAAATAAGACATTTTGGTATTTTTCCCATAACGTTTTATAGGTGAAGGTTCAGAAAGTGAAATTTTTAGGAGATTAGGAAGTCATATCGGAGAAATACATGCCAAAATTTAAAACTTACAAGGGTTAAAATTTCAAATATATATCAGGACAAAGGTCAGTCATCTAGCCATACTCCAAATTAAGGGTTTGAAAGGTGTGTAACTTACAATTGACATAACATTTTATTGGAAGATCTGTTTTTGGTGATTCAAATTTGTGATAAAGAGGAAAAAGAGGAGCATTACTATTTTTTCACATAAAAAAGGGTTATATAGGAAATAATAATGGTACTCCTCATAAAAAACGCAAAAATGACTTCTGAAAAAAATGAAGACTTTAAAAATAGGCCAACCCAATTAAAGAACCAAGTTGATGAAATGAGTGTTAGTATGTTGAAAAGTGGATTTAATACATTCTCAGGAATAACTTAAAAGATAATCGAAAGTGTTATCGCACAGAATCTAGTTTTGGAAAATCCCAACCCAAACCATAAAGGTGTGACAACTATGGGAGTATTTACTCATTGTCTCCTTAGATAAACACTCCCCTCACTTTAGTGATGATAAAATCACCACAAGGGGGGAATCTCGGGTGACCCTGGGGGGATTTTGATGGAAGGTGATAAGAGATGAATGATGCCCCTATAGGTCAAGTTCAAGAGTATATATGAGGCTTAAGAATGAGTCTCGTGAGAAGGTAATTGGTTGTCAAAGGTGATGTACCTGCAAAACAATGTTAGGCATGCCCGAAACAAGACAATATATAGTAAATGATGCCTCAAAACCAAAAGGGGATTGAACAAGAAACCTTGTTGTACCAAATTGCAGCAGTATGGAAATGTATATATCAGAAATAAATGATAATAATGAGTTGTAAATCATACCATCAAAATCAAGTACAATATGTTGGAAACAAAGCTAGAGTAGATTAATTTTCAATAATTAAAGCAAGACTTTGATAGCAATTCAAGGGATGTTAGTTAGGGTTAGCAACAATATTTATAAAAGCCTTATGGATGTATCAAAAAATTTCTACAACAACAATTTCTAGCCACTAAAATCAAAAAACAATCCACCCAAGTAATAGCATCTAACTAGTATATTAAATATTGCATCTTGCAAGTAAATTTTAGTGGTAGAAAAGTGAGAAAAGAGTGAGATAAAGATGAGTTTGTTGCAGCCCTATTTGCTGCAGCATTAATTTAATAACAACAATGAGATCACTTGGATAAACTAGACACCCTTAAGGCATGGTATAGCTTGAAACATGAAGAAATAAATCCAACTTGAAAAATTGCAATATCTTAAGAAATGACATATACCAATGCATGAATATTCAATCTCCAATGCAATTAGACTAGTGATTTATTAATTGGGTAAATGGAGTCTCTTGTGTATGAGATAGGGTTTATTAATTCTCTAGGGGTGTAATACGTTTTACTCCCTAGAGCAAACAAACCTTAACAAGGTAAAACTACAAGGTTGTAATCCATTTTACTCCTTGTAGCAACCTTTGCAAAAATAGTGTTTTTTCAATGACAACTAGATAGATCTTGATGGAGGGTGTACACCTTTATAATCATCCAATGATTTAGAAAAAATAACCTTGAAACAATAAGAAACAACATGATTATGTAATAATTCCTTTCCAAATTCCAAGATATAGCATAAAAGACCCTTCTTTATCAAGAATATTCCATCAAATTACCAAGAAACAAGCATCCAAAAGATAGCACCTATCCTTTTAATAGACAAGTAAAAGAATCCACAATTGCACCAAAGATAAATAGAGATAATTTCCCAAGTAGGGAGAAATATTCATCCAAGAGAGTATGTAATTCTCAAAACCATGATCCCAAAATGAGAGTGAAATGACCTTTATTTATATGAGGTCGTCTAACCCTAATGCATCCACTTTGATTTGTCAACAACAAAATTGAAAGAGGGACAACCCTCTAATTTGTCTTTAAATTTTATAAATAACCAAATTAAATTAAATTAAAACCCTTAAAGGGTGATGACATGCCCTAAAGGGTGACATTAGGCCTCCAAGAGAGATGTTGAGCCTCTAGGTGCAAGTCGTTGGACCTCCAAAGGCCATGTGTCACCTCGTCATGTGCTAGGGTGACTTATTTGACACACCATCAACTAGAAGGTTAGAGCCAGACCGGGGTTGTCTAATTAAACCAATCTATATGGAATGAACTAACTCGATGGGTTTAATGGCTCCATTAGCTAACTAAGTCCTAAAAATAATAAAAGAAATAAACTAAACTAAAGCTATGATTCTAACAATTTATGTACTAATTATAAATGTTCAAATAGAAACATGAATATATACAAATGATTATAAACAGTCTATATACAATTTGCAAGGTTTACTTGTAATCTTGCGAAATGAATGTTCGTAAAAGTGATTCTAACTAAGATAAAGAAAGAACATAACTCTTTTTTGTTTTCTTTTTGAATGTATAAAGAATTTAAACTAATAAATACTTAGCAAATACAATTGAAACAACAATACATAAACAGTCAAAGATAATTTATGTTGAATCATTGTTTCATTAATAAATAATTTAACTAACTAGCACACAGACTAACCTATAGTTGATCGTAGAAACTAAGATTATCTTTATGTGTTGTCTAAACTCCTTCTTTTCCTTCCTGTATGGGAAACCTATGACAGAACAATACTAGTACTTCCAGAATAAATTCAAAGAAGTGTTTGATGTATTGGATTAATAATATAACAACAAAATGATAACTGAATAAAAATCATGTGATCTTATGATAATCAATACTTAGAACGAAAGGAAACTCAATTCATAGTATTAATATCATCAATCATTTAGTATATGAAATAAATTCAATGACAATCAAATGATAGATTGATCACACATACAAAATGGAATGACAAATTATGGACAACGTCTATAATATTTAACAATATGAAGCATCATATGATGACAAGGCTACAGCTAAATCAACCATAATAATATCTCATAATACAAATGTAATAGAAGAACACAATTGGAATAAGCATCACACAAGTATAAATCCAACAGTGAATTGCTTTCCCATGTCCATTTCCAAAATCACATATCCATATTGTTTTCCAGCAAAAGTTGTCTTTACTACTAACAACAACCACTATTTAAACTAGTCTTGGATTAACAACCTCTTATTATGCAATATAGAGGGTAATCCCAAAAAAAATATTGCTTTACAAAAATAGTACAAAAGAGTAACACTCCTGTAGGAGTTTGTTTATCAAAATTAATTACATAATGACATGGTTGTATCAAACAAAAGAGAAATTACTAAACTATGCAGCGTGTGATCCAAGACTTCTTCTCCTTGTGAATAGCGTCATAACTATTGTTCTCTTGAAAATAACAAAACGAAAATGAATTTTAGAAAAATAATTCAAACTAATTTTTAGAAATAGACTAGCTACAAAATCGTGAGATTTTGTAGCTAGTCTTATATTAACAAAGAAAATCAAAATAAATCTAACTATTTGATTTTTACAACAAAATTAAATCAAAGAAAATCAAAACCATTTTTACGATTCTAGAGATTAGACAATGAGGGATCGAATAATTCTGAGTTAATGATAGCATTGAAATTTGTTGTATTTTTTATAATTGCACTACCGGCTCGCTTGGGCCTTTTACTTTCCCGATCTGTGCATGCTTTCAATTCTTGATTTTCTCTTTCAAGCAAGGTATTTAGAGCAGCCAAATGTTTTAATTGTGCCTATAAATATGGTATGCCTCTATAATATCATTCTACCCAGTCCAAACAATTGTCACAGTGCACAGGTTCTATATCAGGCATAGGTTGAGTGTACTCAACAATGGGTGCTTCGGTCTTTCCTGTAGATTGTTTCAAATCATTGCCTATACCAACAAAGCCCTCTTGATCTTTTAGAAACGAAGGTAGTTTAGAAAAAAAATCGTATTGTATGGATTCATTAATGGTTTCATTTTTGAGACAATGGTTATCCACATCTTCCTGGGAAAGGAAATCATTGATCTCATCATCGGTCAAGTGATCATCGACCTCCATCACTGAGATCGAGATCAAATGATCTTGTTGTTGATTTCTCAGAATCCTGGAAAATAATCTGCCTGGTCTCTTATTCACAAAACTCAAATTTGAGTTACCCTATTTCTTCTTCTTACGATTTTTCTTAACAGTTGGTTTGTCACTGAAACCCTGAGTCGACTCAACAATAGGATCAAGGGAAACTTTCTCCTTTAATACATCTATTACTTCCTCTACCAATTTTATGGGCAGGAAATTATGCCACAATTCTTTTCCCAAAGGGTTTTGCATAGGAACATAGCTTGGTTCAGTGAACGCACAGTCTCTATGTGAATCGACACCTAGATTCTCGGTCATAGGGTTACAAGGATTGGGGTTTGTATTGGAATGCAAAGGTGAATCTATTATGCTTACGGGTGGGGAAAAATTGTTTCTACACAGGAAGTCTTCCCAAGTGTCCCCAATTTGAGCCAGATGCGACATCAGCAAAATCCGAATAAGCCCATGGTGGAAGAGGCTAGACAGAGGGTTTAAACTTTGTTTCTTATAATTATTAGACATTTTATGTAGGCTCATAAACAAATAGAACGCATGTATAGCTTAAACCCTAGTAAAATCATCAATAGACGAATGTGATACAAAAACACTAAGCCATATGTACCCTCACAAGTTATAAATTGTTTAATAATTGGAAGCAGGTCATGCAATCGAGGTTTGAAGAGGGTAATAGGGGTACCTTTAGGGCAGCATGTCGATTTCCTAGAGACCATGAACAGGCTCCAAGGCACACCTTTTAGCTTGGCATTTTTGAACCATTTTTCGCCCTCCTGTGACAATCTTGTTGCTCATGCTATAGAGTCCTCAGTTACCTCAATTTGTAGATCCCCAACTTTGGCTTTAAATCCATCAAACGATTGAGAAAAATCTTGTGCAACTGCTAGGTTATAACCCTCAATTTTTGGATGAATATGTCCCAACTAGGTGCCTGTAAATCGCTTATGGCATCGTCATGGGAGAGAAGGGCTTGAGGGCCATTTGGTTCAATTCTGACTATGGGAGCCATGGTTTCTATCCAACAGACACAGTAAAGGCAACGAGAGGGAGGTTTCATTTTCCAAAAGACAAACAATAGCGAGAGGTCCGTAAAATCGGAAGAGGCTTGATACCTACGAACTTGGGAGGCTATCATACTTGGTAGTTTTAGATTTGAGTGACAGAAAACCAGAAGAGGCGCAGGGTTGTGAACCATTATGCAGAATGAATATTAAACCCCAACCATTATCATCTGCCTATTCAGATAATGAATGAGAGTCTTAAATGTAAAGGACAATAGGATGATGTGTAATTGTGATTACATCAGTCATGTACCATGGTGATATGAAAGCGATATGATTGTTAAGAGCAAGGAGCACATTTCAAATATTAATCCAAGGTTCTGCGCGATTAGGCATATCAAAAATTAAAATCATACAATCAGCCATAGATATGATCAAGTCATATTTCCCATAGTGCATAAAATTGTGGAAATGGATTAATCAATAAGTTTACAAACCAAAAGACTTATAAACATATAGGTCCCCTTGAGGTATAATCTCTTAGGAAAAAGAAACGAAGAAAACAGAAACTGCAAAATGATTAACCAAGGAAAATTTTTGTTTCAATTTCATTCTTGCAGTCATGAAATTAAACAAAACAAACGAAAATCTAAACAAAATAGTCATATAATCAGCCAGCCCAATAAATATCCTTGAAACCAAAAGATAGAAACGTTTATAAATGTAAGGAGGAGGGAACTACAAAAATATTTTATCCCTGTTGGGTGTGTGTTATATTCTTTGCATGTGTGTGTGTGTGGGTGTGTCAGGTATGCCCCCCCTGGTTACAAGAAGCGTTCGGCACTGGGCGGTAGCCCGGGGTTGATGGGGTTCGGGGCAACGGCCCGAAATTTTTTTGGGGCAGTTTTTGCTATTTTTAGCGGATTTTGCTATTTTTAGCTGATTTGTAAATTAATCCCGGATTAAGGGATTAGGGTTTTGGTATCTACGGAATACCTAAAAACATTGTATATATTGTATGGCGAAGGGTGAAATTCGATATAATGAAAATAAGAAAGGTTTTCCCGGTTGAGGGTTTCCGGTAAAAATCTCTGTGTACTATGTGTATGAGCCATTGATTAATTTATGTATTGCTTAAGAATCTATATGTAGTTCTTTACTTCGCAGGTTTAAAACTTACATGTGGTATTAGAGCACGTTTTTGGCTTCAGAGGGACGCCTTTGGTGCTGAGGGTTTGGCTCGGTCTTGATAGATCAAGTTTATCTTGGGTCTGTGATAAACCTGGGTTTAGTGGGAGATTTTGCAATGGATATTCGAGCAAAGTAAGAGGAATGGCAAGCTCATCTAGAATTGAAATAGAGAAGTTCAACGGTAAAAAATTTGAGCTATGGAAGCTCAAGATGGAGGACCTTCTTGTATACAAAGAACAATGGATCGCTGTGGATCCCGGTACACAACCTACCGGTACACCATCTACAAGCACACAGACTACTGGTACACAACCTACCAGTACACAAACTACTAGTACACCAGTTACTGGTATGTCGAAGGAAGATTGGGACAAGTTGGACAGAAGAACAAGGAGTACCATTCGACTATGCCTGGCAGATTCGGTGTTGTTGAATGTCTCGGGAGAATATACATCCAAGGAACTATGGGATAAGTTAGGGAATTTGTATCAATCAAAGTCCCTAGTAAATAAGTTGTTTCTTCGAAAGAAGTTGTATCATCTTAGGATGGAAGATGGAGATTCTGTGACAGAACATCTAAATGCCTTTAATACTCTGGTAAGTCAACTTGGATCTGTTAATATTACGATTGCAGAAGAAGATAAGTGTATTAC